>JAVTVY010024681.1:0-89415 GCA_036873755.1 Hanleya hanleyi
GAAAGGACCGTATGTGGTAACACACAGACTTTGTGATATCACGTATCGTGTACAACTGACACCAAAATCAAAACCCTGTGTGGTACATCACAATAGGCTTAAACCATATAAAGGGGAGAATGGCCCTAAATGGTTTAAGGGTAATATCACCAAAAGTGGTGACGATTGTGAAATGCCCACTCCAGATGATATTATATATCTAGGGAAGAGTGAACAGAAAATTGATGGTGACACGATTCACGATTCACAGACTGACAGTGTTAAGAGAAATAGACTGCCATATGTCCGAAATAAAATAAAGAATTCCAGTAAGACTGGTAAAGACAAACCAAAGTTCCCACATGCCCCTTCTTTTCGAGAAAATGACCGACCCCGTCGGACTTGCAGACAGCCTCGCCGGCTTGGTGAATTCTTATATCTGTAACAATAAGCAGATAATAGAATGAAAACATGTTATTTCTTCCAGATCAAGTACTGGGTGTGCAGTACGTGCGATAACTTTGAAAGTTTGAGGAGAACAGCCGCAGAGAGGCACGTATTGGAGCACCACAGCGGCTTTGGGTGGAAGTGCCTCCTTTGTCGGAAAACGTTCCACCGGTGGATACCAAAACACAATGGCTGCGAGTGTACCGAGTTGGTTGTCGTAAACTGCTTGACAGGAGAGGTGGGGCCAGAGGTGGACGGAGCATTCACTGCCTTCAAAGCCGAAATCTTTCACACCAAGGTAGAGGTGGTGATGAAACCTCGTTATCCATTTACGCAGGCGAGTAACCAGGTATCTACGGGCGGGGCCCCGAGACCTGGTTACAAACGACCCGGGCAGTGTAGACCAGCTGAGCTGGCTACCCCCTCCAAAACACACAAGGCTGAACCTTCACCTACCCCCTCCAAATCACGAAAGGCTGGACCTTCATCCACCAGATCCAAATCACATAAGGCTGGACCTTCAACTTCAAAACCTAAGGCTGGTTCCTCTACTGCTGCTGCATCTAAGGCTGGTCCTCCAAATTATACAATCCCTCGACTACAGCCTGCTGGACAGGAACTTGTAGACCTCACTGCATCGAGTCCTCATCATGCCCCTGTTGAACAGGTGGAGATTACTCCTGCTGGACAGGAAGCTAATATATCTAATACAGTATCTGTTTTGGAGGCGCAGGATCGTCCTCCAATTCGCTTCACCATTAGAAGTACACCTGAATCCACCATCTCTACTAACATCTTGCAGCTGGACTGCAAGAGTATCATTGGTAACATTTCGGACACTAATTCTGAGGCTTCAGCTCAGGCAGGTCCTGCTGGAGATGCTGAATGCCAAAATCTTCACTTACCGTCACCAACCTGTAATCCAGTCCCAGCTGACCTCCAGGATAAGAGGGATTGGCGCCAAACAATCAGAACCATGGAGGAGGAGCCAGATTATATTACAACAATACTTACCAGTCTGCAGGAACAACAACGGGGTAGAGTTATTTTAAATGTGGGGGGGACTCGGTTCGAAACGAGTATTAATACTCTCCGTTTCGAACCGACGTCAATTTTCGGCATGATAGCGGGGAATAAATACAGATACGCACCACTAGAGGAAATTCGGGGGGGAGTTGTTTATTTTTTTGACAGAGAGCCTCTCCATTTTCGGCACTGTCTAAATTACTTGCGGAATGGGGGGATTACGGACGCATCAACCCTTCCATCTGAGCGGAGGTACCTGGTAGAGCTGCGCCGTGAGGCTCAGTTCTACAAGCTGGATGGATTGGTTGAAGTAGTCAACCGTAAATTAGCATTTTTGAATGAATCCTAAATTTGGGGGATATTTCGGACCCACTGGGGGAGAGGTTACCTGATTTTTGTAGTTTTTTTTGTCACAGTAGGATATTGGGGTTGGGAAAGGATTTCAACTTGTAAATTATGTATTCAGTTTAGGTCTGAATCACATATCAATATCTAGGTCAGTACTTTCTTGTATTATATTATAAAAGAGATTGTATATATGTATAACTGTAATAAGACTGCTGAGCAGAATCCTAGTCCACATGTATAACAAAAATTGATTATTTTTATTCTAAATCTAGTAAATGTGCCAAATAATTCATGCATTTGCTCAGGTTACTTATACGTGTGATATATTTTAAATTTCATTCATTCAGGTTCAATGCGAGATCCGTGTGTTAATGTATATACTATGCCTGATGTGAATTCTTGTGAAATATATATATATTCTAGGGTAAATAAGACCTTATGTCTGTAATTAATTCAACTGAACTTATCTTGTACGGTTAATATGGCCACAAAGGTACAAGTATTCAAGCCGACTCATTATACAAAATAAGTACATGTATGAAGTTTGAGTGTTATACAGTTATACAGTTTTGGTTCATTCAAGAAGTTGGTCCATGGGAGATTACTCCTACCTGACAGTTTTCGAAAGTTCCACTATTACACCAAGATAATTGTTCGAAAGTTTATTCCTGTTGGTTCATATATTTATCTCTTACATATATGCTAACCCGGCTGGGACATATATATTTAATAAATAGAGATTTTATCTTGTTCTAATGAACTCTCTGCGTTATATTCTTGCATTGCATCATTGCAATGTACCAGTCCAGGCTATTGAAATTTCTACTGGTGGTATATCATATGATCAACTTGTTTGCATGACTGCCAGATTTGGGGACCAAATTTTATAGAGGTGGGGGCAATGTAGCGGCCCAGGCCTTATTTAATCTTTAGGCATATATTCATGCAAACCTGTTGTGTCTTTACGCGATATTGGAGACGTTTTAGGTCGTATATTTCGTGCACCTGTCAAAAACTTGAGGATGTTGTTGTTGTTATTTGCTCACCTTCGACGATCTCGGAAGCTGACTAGTATATTTTGTCCCTTCTTTGGTACATTATTCTTACGTCTCAAACATCTATGTACCACTAAAACATCCCTGAAGATACTGTCCGTTGTTTATAAGATAAGAGTGCACTGTTTTGAGCTATGGAACGTCTCGTTGACGGTTGAAATCTTCCGCTTTCTGCCATGCTGTTTTCTGCAGAGCGGGGATTTCCCTGTCAATCTACCTTAGGGGCGTGTTTGCGCCACTTACCGTGTTATTTGATTGGTTACTATACGAGGTCAGAGGTCAGGTCAGAAAACTATAAATACGCGCATTTTCAGTGGACAAGAGATCTCCAACATATCCTTCTAAAGTTTGGATGTGTTTTTGGAGAGGTTTTGGCCGAAAACTAAATTGCTAAATTTATTCTCGAAAGTGTTACGCCGGATATGGCACAAGGCATGATGGAATACCCACCACTGGTGAGTTACAGCTAATAATATTGTAGCATGATGCAGTTGTCATTCATTTATGGCACGGTCATGTGATCTTATTAGCATGTAAACAGGTCGGGATTTCTGTATTGCGTCATCACGCACATTGCTCCCGATGTCGTGAAATTATGCGACGACCCTGGGAAAGAATTGGCGTTAGTGCTTGAGAATAAATTACTAAATTATATATGATACTAAAGCTTGGAGTTGAATTCAGATATCTTCTCCAAATATTTTGGCAATTTATGTAGACGTTTCACCACATAGGGAAGTTTTAGAGGTCTACTATTTCGGAGTGTGCCAGATCTGGTGCAAACTCTGTGTAGTAAAACATCTCCGCGAGCTGCACCGTATTCGGAGCAAGCTTGAATTCTGCAAGCTGCACCGTTTTCGGAGCAAGTCTAAATTATGCAACCTGCACCTAGTCCAGTGCTGAGATTTGCACCATTTTCGGAGCACCATATTATATAATTTTGACACTTGATAATAAGTACCATGCCAGCTCTGCTGTGCCGGATTTGGCACAAACTGAATCAATCAAAACATGCGGTGCCGGATTTGGCACAAACTGAATCAATCAAAACATGCAGTGCCGGATTTGGCACAAACTGAACCGGTGCCGGATTTGGCACAAACTGAACTGATTCTGACCTGATCATCTAATCACGGTGTGTATGTAAACTGAACCTACAGTACATATTACCATATACTTATACCCATATACAACATTTGTACATTGATGAATAAAATTGTTCATGTTATATTTCACCTGAATCACAATCTCCGTTATCTTTGAGTCTGTTTGTGTTTTGCATGTCTAGTATATTACTGTCTCATTCGAACCCGATTCATGGTTTACAGAGTACCGAACTCTGAATGTGATGTGTTTACCCTACTCTCATTTTCGCCTCCGGAGAGAAATCACACACCAGTGAGATACACTGAGTGACAGATAGGGTTGCGCGTTACAGGATTTTCCTCACAAATTTGGAGGTGATTATATTTCAATATGGTGATTGCATTATAGAGGATTTACCATACGCCATTTCCCATGAAAATGAATATAAAGTGCCTCTGCAGTTTCACCGTTCTGAACCCAGGGGAGATAACCATGTTCTGTAACTTGAATTATTGAGAGAAAATAAAGAGCCTTTCTCAGATCTGAGTGTAATCGAGTTGATAGATCTCAGCTACTAGGGTAAATGTGTACAAGAAGTCTGTCTTTCTTACCTGGGAGAGAAGAGAGCACCATCCCCGCAGGGAGCTGTGGAAATGTACAGATGGAAAGTTATCTCCTCTTTCACCGTCAACTTCCCAGATGGTGCCGGTTCAAATAGTTCATGGGGCTGACCCGACTGGAATGTCTGAAGCTGTTGGTAAAGGAATCTGAAAAAAGAGAAATAACATTGCAAATCCTTATGTTCAGAGTGCTGCTTAGACTCCATCTTCATTTTATCCAGCCAATTTCTACGTTCCCACTTCGAACCTGCCTTGATTTATCGGACCCCTTCAGCGTTCAAAATCCGAGGTGTAAATTTCACCAGCTAAGGACAGAAGAACCAATCAGAATGTACACATCGATTGCGAGTGAAGTCACATAGAGTGACATCATCCTCTATTAGCGGCGTCCTTCCTCCTAATATGGTGCCCACTAATTAGGTCAGCCAATCAATAACGCTTGTGCGGCCCATTTCGAATTTCAAATGTTTTTGAGGTCTGTGACGTCTCGCGTCTATTTATAAGTTATTTGAACATTGGAGGGGTCCAGATATATCAAGGGAAGTTCGAAGTGGGAACGTAGAAATTGGCTGGATAAAATGAAGATGATTAGACTCTGGCATTCTAACTTGAACAAAATTCTTCGACATGCACGTCATTCAACGAAACCTGTGTATACTGGCCATGCTTGGGTCCACATTATAGCTGTATTCATAAAGTGTAATACGTCAATACTTATAATAATTCAATCATAGGAAGAAAAAATTTCCACCATAAAATCTTGGAAGGATCAGATTTATTCAAACAGGAAGTTGATAAAACTGTTCAATATCAAGCATATAATTCATTATTTCTTCTATATTTTAATGATTTTAGAGGGTGATCAAATTTATCAGAACCACTGATTGAATTTTGTCTCCAAAATTGAGGGTAATTCTGACGGGCGGATTAAATTGTATAATCTCCTCCTGTATCACTGCCTCTCTTTGAGATCAGAGGCATAGAAAATGTAGTTTTGGTAAGGTATGTTCCATTTAAAAAGGTATGGGAGGGCCAGAAGGCAGCTTTGAATTATACCCCAACACCAGTGCTTCGGATTTAAGAAGCGCGAGAGCGAAAGCGCTCAATCGCGCGCCTGAATCAAAATTTAGAGGCTCTTTTTTTCGCGCTTCTTGAATTTATCATATGGAATAATCTTTATTTACCTCTAATAACTTTCCATGAAAACGCAAACGTTTCGATCACGAAAATCCGGAAGTGTGCGAGCTCTTCTGGCAAAGGAGTTAAACTTGATTCGGATTTAAAGGTGAACTGCAAAGCTTTTAATTTTATCTAAAATGCTGCTTATATACATCTTGTCTTATCTGACATAACTTTTATACGTTTTTGGGGCAAATATATTTTGCAAAATTGTACTAATAACAATATTCAAGTTATCCTGTTATAAATCCGGCTTGAAAACTTGCATCGCTTGTCTCTCTTGGTTTGTAGAACGTTATGACGTTATAGCGGTCTCCTTCATTCAAGTTTTATGTAAATGTGACGTCATGCTACGTCGGATGAATGAGCGAGGGCCACTATAACGTCATGACGTTCCAAAAACAACGGGAGGCAAGCGATGACGTTTTTAAAAGTTCTGGCTCTCGTTTGAGATTTGACTTCTCATATACTCAAAATAAAACAATAACCAACAGAACTATTACCACACATATTTGTAACAACTATAGAAGTTCTTGATTTATCACATTTTAACAGAACATTGGAAAGCTTTTCAGTTCACCTTTAACCGAGGACCGAAACATCCTCGCTTATAATTGGTTAAATTTCTACAGCTGTGTGTAAATACTGACCAATCACAGCGGCGGATACAGCTGTGTGTTTATGTGCCGACGGACATATTGTTGTTGGCGCGCTCGTCTGATTTTGGGATTTGTTTGATCGATTGTGGCCGCGAATAAGCGAAATGGCTACAAAACTTCTACCAACAGTTAGACTAGAAACATTTAAAAGGCGGAACACTGGTGGTGTTCTATCGTATACGGCCGATAACGGCATGGTACCATAACAGAAGTTTGGCGCAAACTGCGCAAAACATTGACAAAATCAAACATCGCAGAATCCGAGGAAAGGCACAGAAAGAAATAAAGGGATAACAATGAAACACATCAGGGATAACTGGTTTCGCTTACGTTTATTATCAACATTTCATACATGATTGTCAGATAATATTGATGTCGCATTTCATAATGTTAAGAAGCTTGAAAATAATACTAATACTTCTCTTGCAAGAAGAATCATAAAATGGGAATTACTAGCTACATCCCCATTCTCGTAAATAGCTCTAGTTTTTAGAAGGGTTTTTTTTTAGAGGCGTGATCGCTCTTCTTGACAAAATTAGAAGAGCGATTTTTAGCTCTTCTGGATTTTTCAAATCCGAAGCACTGCAACACCCATAGAAATTTTATTGCCTTCCCAATGTTGTAACATGGATTTAAGGGAATTTCCTCCCATGACCCATAGAATAATATATTGAGTGCCTCCCCCCCCCCCAATACCTTTTTAAATGGAGCAGCCCTAAGTAATGACCTCGTTTTCACTTTAACCAAAGGTCCCTGCTAGTATTTACAATTATTATTATTGATTGAGAAATCATTCCAGATTATTTATTTGAAAAACTGTCTATTATGGGGAAAATCTGTCTATATTAACATATAATTGATAGTTCTTGTATACATTTTAAATTTAATAATTCTAGATTAATTGAACAGCTAATTCCTAGATAACCAATTGCGAGGGCCTTTGGTACTTTACTGCAAGTTCCATGCACCAGTGTGCCCCTAGTAGTACAAGGAAGAAAATACCTTTTCTGAATGAGGCTATAGTGTCTGTTTTGACAGCGTTCTGTTTTTTCAATGTTCCATTCGAAATATATTAAATTTAAGTATTGTGGCTGTGGATAATGTCGGTGTTTAGAGGTTGATCGGTTTACCCAAGTGTCAGTATTCACAGGTTTAACTCTATAACTTTGTAACTTTGTCCAAGTTCAGCTGAGGTTTGCAATGGCGATTTCAACATAGCTAGCTTCATAACCTTTGCCTTTCACTTTCGAAAAGTTAGGAATGTTCAAACTCTATCGAGATACCTACCTTAGCAGTCCTCGCCTTGTGATGATCTCAGCGTGACTGTCATTGACCGTGTTACCCTCTAAACTCAACTGCTGACCTGTTATACACCGGTTACCTGTACCAACAACAACAACGATAGGTTATTCAACCATTATTAGTGTGGCTTAAATGCTAAAATAGTGCAATTACACAATCAGGTTTAAATTTCTGCCCATCTCAAATTTTCGAAATCCGACCATTTGTGGTAAATTTGAAAAAAAAAAAATTCCAAAGATGTCATCTGGTTTTTAAATAATATATTTGCCAGTACCAGTATCAATATAAACATAAGGCACAAAGTGTTATTGCCAAATCAGACACAAATATCAGTGATGAACGGGGTTTATTGTCCGTATAAACTTGAAAGCGGACGTTATCACTGTTTGAAAAATTTGTGGGGAATCCCCTTTCGAGTCTTGTTCAATGTGTAATGAAGAACACATTCATTTCTTTTTTATAAGGCATTCAAAGGAACATTAATTTTAGGTTTAATACATGACAGAATCTGCCCTGAAAAAAGACCACTGACATGATGTTTGGTAATTTTTGTTGTATTTTGAGAGTGAAAAGGTCCACAGTGTTGACAAAATTGGGACTGAAGGACACTAGAACAGCAAGATGCTAAAATCTCACTTTGGCTGGCAAGAGTACCGGTACCTGTTGGTGTATGAACATATAAAGGGGATAACTCTACCTGAACCAACACTGATCACAGTTCCTGTATCATCCTCCCCACGCTTCATGATCAAAGTGGCTATCACCTTACGGCCTGCAAAGTTTTCTGGTATTTTCGATGCAAGCACGTTGAATGCTTGATGACTTAAGGCAGCGATTTTGTCAAAGTGAGTCATTTTGGAGGGGTCAATTTGTGCAGCCTGTAACAAAACAAGAAATATCTAAAGCACTAGAACCAATCTGACAGTGTCCACAGGCACACATATGCCTCGTCTTAATTGAATGTGGCTGTGAATGGGAAAGAATCACAGAACAAGTACAGTCAAACCCAAATATTGTTAGGAGTCCTGCATTCAGATAGATAAATAGATAAGATAGAGGAGTGTTAATTTATCGAGGGTTACACGACCTGTCTGAGTCTGATCACCTCTGAATGACATGATTTTGATGGAAAATAGCACTTTCTTCGATTGAATTATTACAAAGTCTTTCTATTTAAGTTTTCTAATAATTCGATCATAGCGAGTGGAGCAGCGAGAAAAACTCAGCGTGAAGAAAGCAAACATATGTATTCGAGATACTAGTATTATCCCTATATTTTATCCCACTGAAAATCCAACGTTTCATCTAGCTATTTTGGGAATTTGTCCTCGTTCACAAAAACTAAAAGTGGCCCTTTTCACAACAAAAAAATAATAGTAATAGTGCTCATGGCTCAATTTCACAATTTTGTTTTCTCTCCTTCTCTGAAATTAGCATAAACAGTACTTTATTTTGTTTTGATGTTTCCCTTGATTTTGAGGCTCTAAGAACTGAAAATTCTAAGGTTTACCTCATTCAGCTAGAACCTGATGGTTCACTACACTGTGCATGGCTAATATTTAACTAACAAATCGGCAGATAGCCCCTCCTCAAAATTTCTAAATGAAAACCGGAAATACAACAATTCATCTTCAAGTACATGTAATAAATTCTGATTTCCCCCCCCCCACCCACATAATTATTGAGCTCATTCTTACCGCTGGTGTGTTTGTGGCTTTACTGTTATACGATCCTTCAGCAATTAGAGTGCGTACAGCGATTTCAGCGGCATCTGTTTTGCCCTCTTTTTTGCTGGATTTCGCAACGGTGGGAAACTGGCGATTTCCGATGAAGGCTGCCATCACAAACCTCAAAGAAAAAGTTGTGTAGAAGGATGAGCAAAAAAAATTCAATTGGATATTATTTTCAATTCAATTTTGTTTGCAATGCGTAATAACTGCAGGAATGTATATCTCCAAATTTGTTTGGCTTTCAAATATTTCGGAAGCCATTATATGAATTTCCGATTTTTGTAGTATTACCAAATGCACTGTTAAAGCCGATCTAGATAAACCAAGATCCCATAACTTCTAATCCCAACTACTTCTACCTTTTTGCTATGATGTTTGATGTTTTCACTTTGATAGTTCATGGATGTTTTTCACCTTCGCACGGCACGATCTCCCGGTTTTTAATATTTTCTATCAGACTTTTCGATGGGAGTAAACCCTTTGAAGTTTATGTTTACAATACACAGTCAAGAAAGATGCCACATTTGGTTACTGTTTTGTACTTTCCCAATAATGTTTACTACATTGGTTCTTGTGCTACTGTGTGTAATTACTGTGGGTGTGATTTTGAATTTGTTTCACCAAGCTAGCCACCTGATTGGCTAACAAATGTAGTTTGAAATTTGAACGGGATTTATAGAGCTTATCTAAAGTAAGATATAATATTGCTCGATATTAATCAGAGTTTGATGAGATTGCGTTAATGCATGGAGTGCTGCCTAACCTTGCCAAAAATAGTCATGATGAACATTTGACCAATGGGGGAAGACAAAAACAACAGAGACTAAATCTTTCTGTGAAGTCAAATGATCAAATTATCAAAACTATCTGCAAATTTTCATTGAACATGAACCAACTAATAGTGAACACGATGGTTTGTTGATGTCGTTAACAAGTACTCCAAAACTATTCAAAAACTGTTGGCAGCCTTTAGTGACTGTTATCATTATCTGTAAGCGATTGGGCACATTCTACACTGCCAAAAATACCCTACTTATTTAAGATAATGCCCTAAAATTTTCTTGAAATAAGATAATTTTACTCAAAATAAGTTAAATTTTAAGATTTTTTTTTTTGTTTAAATAAAATATTCTTACTTTTACTTAAGGAAGAAAACAAAATCTTAAAATATCAGAATTTTTCTTAAAACAAGATTTTTTTAAAAAAAAATCTTCAATTTTAAGATTTTTTTCTTGTTTAGGTAAATTTTGGATTGGGGTAAGAATATTCCACTTAAACAAGAAAAAAAATCTTACAATTTTCTTAAAATTTTACTCATTTTGAGTAAAATTATCTTTTTTCAAGAAAATTTTAGGGCATTATCTTAAATAAGTAGGGTATTTTTGCCAGTGTATGCTTTGTGACTGGTATGACTATTTGTATAATGATGGAATTTTTCCTCATGTTTTTTGGAATTACTTGCTGGATGGATCCAAGTCACAGTTATCACATATATATTTTGAGGTGAACTGTAATTAAAGCTTTTAAAATGTTGCTTACATGTACATCTTGTGTTATGTGATATAGCAGCTGTTATACGATTTTGGGGTGAATAATTTGTGCCTTCCATTTTCTGGTTGTCATATACTCGGAAGAAGAAAATAATCCACAAAACTATTACCATGAACAGCTACCATATAACTACAAAAGCCTTGATTTCTGACATTTTAACAGAACATCGGAAAGTTTTGCAATTCCCCGTTAACATTTTCAGGAGGTACTGGTAAGCAATCAGAGGTTGCTGAACTGAATGTGAGAAGCTACATTGTACACCTCTGATAATAAGAGCATGAAATCAACGAGTAGGTCTTACTTTGGACAATGTGGTGGGCCGGACTGTCCAAGCACCTCAATCCTAGCCTGTTGTTGTCTCGACTGAGCATACTCCATCAGCGCACTCACAGGGTTCTTGTTGATGGCAGCGAAACTCTCGTTGCTAAGGGCAGGGGAATTGTTGCTACCGGTGGGCATCACCACAGGCTGGGTATTGCTACTCGTGACAACGCCCGCTCCCAGGTTATTCACCTGCATGGTGGGTGAAGTAAACTTATTTCAGTGGATTCTCACAAACTATTTTTTAGTATGCCCTTATAAGGTAAAAATATAATTAAATGTGAAATAAAGTTGTTTTTTTTTTAATTAGGGCTCACATGCATATATCATGTAAAAAGGGAAGACATTCTACTGGTCCACACATCATTATACAAAATGACTCAATTTGAAAAAGCTACAGTTACATGTATTTAACATCACAGTACCACAGAAGTTTTCTGCGTGCTTCCAGAACTAAGTGCCCCCTCAGAGAGAAGTGTCCTCAGGGCCACGTCCGCAGCCTCAGTCTTGCCATCTTTCTTACTCGTCTTCTCTACGGGAGGGAACTGACGATCTCCGATAACTGCCGCCATAACGAACCTGTGATTGTATAAAGAGTGAGTGAGTGAATAGGGTTTAACATCGCTTTCAACAATTTTTCAGCTATATCACGACGGGGAAGGGAAGGGCAGGGGTACCTACTTCTAACAGAGCAGATCCAATGCTGCCATTTCATAGTGCTGCCCACTGAAATATCATCCTGTAGGCAGACATGACACCCCGCTCAGTCACATTATACTGACACCGAGTGAAGCAGACCTTGTTCTATCCTCTTAATGCTGAGCGTAAAAGTTTCATTTTTGAAGTCTTTGGTATGACCCAGCCTGGGATCGAACCCAGTACCTACCGCTTACGAGGCCGACGCCCTAACCGTTAGACCATCGCAGTGCGGGGATTGTATAGAGATGGTGTAACCTATTAGAGTTTGGATGTGGAAAAACAGGCAATCTAATTAAAATTAAATCCTATCTGCTCCCCATTCGGATATGTCGCTTTCAGGATCTAACAGGCTTGCAGTAACTCGCGTGTTAACCAATTCCGAGAACGCTTCATAGTGCTTTGAAGGGAACGTTGATGACAAATAATTTTTAGTTGGCTCAGCCGAATTAGCCGGCTTCATGTTGCCGCTGTGCCAACATTGTGGCACCATAATACGGGGCAGATAGATGGACTGATCTTTGGTGTAAACTTTGGGGTGAATGGACACAGTGAACCTATCTCCCCTTCTCGACTGCATGAGTCCAGATGCGACCATGATGTCATAATGCTATTAAATATCCATGGTGTGGGCGCTCAGAACACCAAATTCAATTAAAATACATAAGATCCTATATAGCGACATGTACAACATGTATGATTGGGGAGGATTGATAGGATATTAATTTATTAAGATTGTAAAACAGGACAACCAAACTTCTCCGAGAAGAGCTCATATCAATAACAAGCATGATGAAAGTTGCGGATCTGAGATCGCAAGTGAAATTTCCCCAGGATTACAACAGAGAAAAGAATCTACATGTATATTTATTTAGCGAAAAGCATTAAAAAATCAATGTTACTGTTTCATACAAAATTAAAGAATGTGTGTCAAAATTTCATATTTTCTAAAAAAAAAGGGTGTCTACCTCCCATCTGCTGTACGCTGGATTCTGAACTAAATTGAAGGTTTCGAAACATAAGCTTATCAGGACATCACTAATGCAAAATATGTGTAGGCCAATGCATGGTCTGATGTCACAACAACTGAAGAATCTGACCTTCGCCTATGAGGTGGTCCGGACATTCGAAGCACTTCTATCGTCGCCTGTTGTTTCCTAGACTGGGCGAATTCCATGAGCGCACTGACTGGGTTTTTGTTCAGTGCAGCGAAACTCTCGTTACTGAGCGCTGTCAGATTGTTGCCAGTTTTCATTTGATCGGACACTGTCTTAATACTGCGGGGCGCTATCGCCGCGCCAGCATGTCCAGAGGTCACCATATTTCCGGCCGGTTGCTCGGCAATCTGATACAGCCTATTCGCCAGAGCGGCCATCGGGTTGGTTGAAGGTGGGTTCACTGTCGAGGTTGGTGCTGGGGCTACGAATGCTGGCAGAACCTTCCCCGTCCTCTCCATCTCCACGAGATGGGGTGGGCGTGGAATGTTACTCAGTTTATTTGAACTTTCTACCTTCAGAGGCTGCGGTGGTAGTGACGAAATGCCGTCATCTGCCAAGGATTCAAAAGTAGCACCTACAGGAGTTACCTCCCTTGCCAAGCCATCATCGCTGTACGAAACCAAGCTTTGTGGAATTTCTTCGGGATGCTGGAGCATGGTGGAACCAAAAACTGATGCAGCAGACGACATGGATGAATCTGAGCTTGCAGGAGTTATGTCCCTTTGCGAACTTCCTTGTGACAACTCTTGCGAAGGAACTGTCCCAGACCTAGCCTGTCTGTGAACAGATAACATAGACATCAGGGGAGAGGATTTCACATGTTTTAGACTGTCATTTGATGCCAGCAATACGGAAGGTCTGGCATCTCGGGTGGCCATATCCTTATGGGTACCACTTCCTTGGTCTGGACCAAACACCGGATTGACAGTCATAAATTGATGTGGCGGCAAGGGGGGCCCTTTTTGACTCCCACTTGAAATCGGTGACATTTCAGGCTTTTCGTGGAGTGGAAAAACTATTTCCTCTTCGACTATAGAGATTGAGGGTTGTTGAGCTTCCATCATCCTATCCCCTTCACAAGTCAACACCCACAGCTCTTGATCGGAATTGACCAATGAAACAAGATTTCGCTTTTGTATCAACTCGAGACACAGGTGGATGGGTTCTTGGGGAATTTGTAACGTCTCTGCCAATTGGCTCTCACTGGAAGTGCCAAGTGGTCTACTTTTCATAGCTTTCATGATGTGCTCTTGAAATTTTTTCGAAGCTGCCATCAGCTGAGAAGCATCGCTATGTACATCTGGAGTTACTTCCCCTTGGATTTGAGGTATGGCTGCAGGTACAATTTGTTCCGGAGCCGAACTCTCATACCTGCCAAGTTTAGCTTCTGACTGGTCGACTTGTGGTGTGGCCCCGCTGAACGCGCTATAATATGGCATCGGAGGATTAATTCCACTATTACGATCGTACAAAATGTCCTCACTCCCATGAGCCACTTCGTCATCTGACATTTCTTCATCTCCTTCCCAGATCTCTTCACTCATACCAGACAGCCCTTGTTCCTTAGCCCACCTCTCGTAAGCATCCTCACGCGAGGTCAGGCTCCATTTTAAGGAGCGCAATCCCATTTCTTGTTGCGCCAGACGCTGACGCCGCATGTAGTATAGCGTCGGGTTAATTTGGGACTTCATTGTGAATCCCAGACTTTGGGCTATCTCTTCCGAGGGCAAGGCACCTCGCTGTCGAAGCATCATGACGATCTGCTCAACTAACTGCTTCCGTACCGGCTCCCTTGTTTTCTGGAATGACGCAATAAAGCTGTATTAATTTGGAGTTATCAAACATTATCTTTATGATACATCAGCAATGATAACTGCTGAAAATTTTATGTATATCTGCTACAACTTCTCTACATGTACACCAAGGCTGGAAATAGGTACCTGCCAAATTTTAAAACACCCCTTCAGATCATGATGAACTATTCCAGCTTGAATCTCCATTTACAAAGGTCAACAGGTCATGGTGCAGAACATTTCCCAAAATAGGGGTGTCAAGTAGTTATGACAGGTGCTTATTTCCAGGCTTGTAACACATACATGAATTTGTGACATTTCTCAGAATATTAATTCTATGTTATGAAGCATTCAAGAGCAACAATATGAAATGCATCATCAAATATCAAATTAAACACTACACTAACATTCCGTCATTTCCAGCGACCTACTGAATTTGGAATATTTTTCACATCGGAAAGGCTAAGTATGACCGGCCAATCAGGATAACAGCTGACTAACTTTATTCAGCAATATTTTCTCCAATCAGGCAAGTGGTAACAGTAATTGCAAGCCAGTCTAATAATTCAATCCCCCTAAATCAGTATTAATATCACCTCCGATTTCAGGTACAAAATTCAATCGGTTGTTCCAATAAATTTGATCACCCTCTGAAATCATCGAAATATAAAGAAGAAATAAATGGATTACATGCATTATTTTGAACTGTTTTCTGAACTTCCTGTTCTAATAATTTTGATCACCCTCAGATTTTAGGGTAGGAAATTACACTTCCCGTGATTGAATTTTTAGAGGGATTATCTTTAGCATTTCTAATAAAGCTCCCTTGTACAAAATCTTCATTTAAGCTTACAGATTATCAGGCGTTAAAGGCCATGGTATGTACATCAATACAGGGCTTCGTGTTTAGAATTAGTGCGCGAGCTAAAAATAGCTCGCGTCAAAATATTTAGAAGAGGGTATTTAAAAGTCAGGCGAGTGATTGCAATAAAATACAATATAAAATGTGACAGTTTACGTGAGCTAAGAATCACTCTCGTGACTTGCAAGTGTTTGCGTGTAGGTGAGTTATCACGAAGCCGTGCAATAAGTTAATGTCTTGTGTCTTATTTTCAGACTTGTAATGCTTTTCAAATGTGAAGTGTACATTTGCTTGCAATGCATAATCAAATTTGAATTCTGAAGGCATCATACAGGAAAATATTGATAGAGATATGACATCACCAAATAACATATTGAAGAGAAGCTGCTGGTCATGGCTTGAATAGTCAGGGCTTGAATTTATCAAAGATTAAAGGCTCTAGCCGCTCAAATTGTCTCTTCTAGATAATGTGCTCACTTAAGCAAATTGGACTGCTGTTCACATTTTTACCTATGACCACCACTGAAAATGCTAATAGCACCCAGAGTAAACTTGCCTTAAGGTACTAAAACAGCACTGGGTGAAATACCCAGTCAACAGCTATTACCATTATTGAG
The DNA here is from genome assembly GCA_036873755.1 of Hanleya hanleyi. NCBI lineage: Eukaryota > Metazoa > Mollusca > Polyplacophora > Lepidopleurida > Hanleyidae > Hanleya > Hanleya hanleyi. The sequence continues at coordinate 16,270 of JAVTVY010024681.1, forward strand.
TTTACAATGCTATTCACATTTTGACCTCTGTGACCTTGGAAAATAGGTCACGGTCAGTCTTGAGTGAGCTTGACCTAGAAGCCCCTTAAATCTAATCTCCTTAAACCTCATGTCTGCTTTTATTCATTTTATTCCTTTACCTGGAACCCACCACGTCCTCTGCCCCGCTCTCGGCCTCTGCTCCTGCCCCTGCCCCCACGGCCATGCCCACAATATGGAGTACCTCGGCCACGAGAACTATACATTCCGCCTCGGCCTCGATTTCTTATTGGACCACCACCTCTGGGTCGGTACATACCGCTACCTCAAACAACACGCCTGCCCAGTCTGGAAATACAAAATAATCAAGTAGATGTAGATCAACAACACTGAAAATCAGTGAAAGATTAACTGGAATTGTAAACTGTAGTGGGAGGGTGCATTTTATTTGATCCCCTTTTTTTTTTATCTGCTTTCCGGAGTGCTAGCCAGGATATCAAATCTGCCTGTTCAAATATCACATTTTAGTAGGCAGGCTACTTCCCTGTTTCCCCTATCTCTCACATGTTAAATTTTCCATCTTTTGCCCGTCCAAATTTGAAATTGGGACAGGTCTCCGGCTAACACCATGTTTGAAAGACCTGCTAACACCATGTTTGAAAGTACTCCTAGCATCCCTGACAACAGAACACTACAAATAAGTTAATACAGAAATTCCGAATCACTTTTTAAACTACATTTCTTGTCTTGCTTCTGATATATATGTGTCGTGTAGATTTAAGACACCTTAGATATATATTCAGGAAAATATATCTGCTTTCCTAGTATGGCGAATTTAAGCAATTTAAGATTAAATTCGACAAGAAAATCATATTTCTCCTAGTGGACTAGTTCGGATATTTCACACCATCTTGTCGATAGTTGTAACCTGAAGAATTTAGTTCATGATGTGAAAAGGGTTCTCTTCATAATCGCTTTGTATCTTGACACAAAACTTAAAAAAATGTTGTATTATTTGAAATGACCAAAAAAAAATTCTTTTCATTTGTAACTGACTAATTACCATTCATTTGACCAATCTTGAATCACAAGATATTGGATGATTGTATTATGTGTTAGATATATACCATTTTAGTCAGATAACCTCATTCTACAATGAAGTAAGTCCATTAATTGTTTTTTTCTCATAACCTTGCTTGTAAAAATACACAAGCTGAGTGCGATAATTATTACTTATTAACTTGAAACCAACTGTATACAAATATGAAGAAAATGAGCAAGTTTTACTCATCAAAATATAAATCCCTCATGGATTTTAATTATTTGGCCTCAAAATATAGATGAGGGCTGGTTACGGGAAACAAACCATTAATTATCAGTGGCCTAACACATTTGCCACCAATGTTGAGTGCTGAACTAGCACATCAGGAGTGCTCTCTGACTGACTTGACTGAACAGACACAGTGTTAGCTGAGCACTGTGTTTGGATCATACAGATCTCCAACTGGGCCAACAGAAAATACGGTGCAAATACTAGGCCTATCTCCGAGGTGGAAAAAGGTTCTTCCACAATGGAAAATATTATCCCCATCATGTCCATAAAATTCAGATGTATTCACCATTGTACTGTCTGACCTCGCATATTCTGAACTGGGTCACTGACTAACTGTGCAATGATTTTATCTTGCGGAATACCTTTTGATGAAAATCTCAACCACCATTCTCAATAGCCTCGACAATGATATCATCTGATATGATAACTTTAGAACTGATCATGCATTCAATAAAGGGAAATAATGCAGGAGTCAAGCGAACCCCCCTCGCAAACATGTTGTGAATCCCCAGGTAATCCTCTAAGTACTAAGCCCAACCCTCGCCCAAGGTTTGGGGGTGGGGATTTCATTTGACTCCTGCATAACTTATTACTGAAAGTATACAAGCTCCATGCAGGATATCATGGACATATTTGGAGCTTATCCCACCGTCGTTGTCCATAAAAAAAATTAAGGTTTTGTCTGAAGCAGGAAAAGAGTGCGACACGATGGGCATATCATATTTATATGCATAAATAAAATGTGATCATAGTCGCAGGAAGTATTTCCACTGTTGTGTTAATATTTCCACCAGTCATTTTGACCACAAAGATAATACCTGCATCATACCCCCAGTTTGTATTGGAAATTTCAAAAACTGCACAAAATTGCAGTTGCTATCATCCAAACGTTGAATTTTCGCATGATCAACTCCATTCCCTGCCACCCATCAATTTCGCTAAAATGGAGTCTAGACTCCCATGATACCAAAACACAAGTTACAAACTGGTAGGCCTACCTTCCTGTTTTCCATTAAGCTCGGCTATCTACACTGTTACTATTAGCAGATTACTCAAAAATTATCTGATTACTGAGATACAAGTCCAATAACGGCTGACTGGAAAATAATGTGTATATTATACGGGTAGATCAAATATGTGGCAAAAATGAAATAGCGATTTTACCAAATGAAAAGTGAAAGTACAGATGAGAAGCCGGGATTTCCCCCGTTCAAGTGTTGGGAATTTCCGCTCTTCCAAGATACAAGTGTCACCCCTCACTCTCCGAGGGAAAAAGCTCCACTACTTTGCCAAACGGATCATTTACGCTCCCCTGTAACGTAGAGACAGATTTTCAGAACCATTTAACCATCCATGTGTATTCACAATAGTTACAAAATTATTCTAGAGCTCTCCTTTCGTTGAATTTTCCTGTGAAACCACCAACGCGCCGATGGCAAATTTGGTCACGTGTCATATTTTGTTACTCGCCACAACAGGATGATATGCAGCAAAACAACGACCTGTATTTATCTGCGAAAACGGACTACTTTTAAATCGTAGCAGTTTAATTACGTTATTGAAAATCGTTTCCTTTATGAGTATCAAGAACAACCTCGATAATTTCACGAGAACTTGATTCAGAATGATGTTTAAAATGCTAGAAATAGAAAATTTACAATAAATAAACAGGAAATAAAGAATGGAAGAGAAAAACTTACCAGTGATTTATAATAGTTCAGAAAGAGTAAATTATATCCACCTTCACATTTCAAGTTAAATAATACACTATCAGGGCACTTCTTCTAATATGGTCCACGGAATATTCATAGAGGTATGACATTTCCAAGCTACCGACATGTAAAAGGGACATTCCCTTGGTGGTCTTACTTAAATTTCTTAGTATTGTATGCTAACGTTTGTTCAGTCATAAATATATGCATGAGATTCAAACAAGTTCTTGTCGCAAAATTGTATATTTCCCAGCCTGAGATGGATTACAACAAAATTGCTTGCTTTTCTGCGAAAGAGAGATTGGATGCTTTCGTTTCAGAAAAGCAGTCCGTATTTTGACAGCACCCTTACAATTTTCCCGCCAACACACAACAACAAAGAATGAAAGATGGCAGAGACGAAGTTAAATCTAGTTGTGGCCGCGTGTAACAAACGAGGAATTGGAATTAATGGACAACTACCGTGGAGATTAAAGTAGGTGGTTGTCGTACGCTTTGTCTCATTTTCAGTGAGTAACAGCCATGAAGGTACTATTTAGTTAAAAAAGAAAAAAGAAACACTACCCACCTGCTGTGTTGTTGTTGTTCGTTAAGTTAAGTCAAGACGGTGATCTTCTTATTGTTGTGGCGCGTAAAGTCAGTTGGGCAAATCTGCTCCAAAACAGCCCATGATGCAATGCATAACATTGACAGCCCTTCTCATATCTCATACAGCTAGAAAAGCTATTTTTGCTCTGAGAAATGCTGTTTACCCGAATGAAATTAATATGGGTCTAGGCCTATCATGTAGCCTAAACTGTTTGATTGTATAATACAACCCATTTTACTGTATGGTGTACAGAAGTCTGGGAAGGTTACATAGATAAAGATAAAGAAATTACAGATATTATGCTTAAGGTTAATGAGGTGGAAGCTGTCCACATGAAAATTGTAAACAGATACTTGGAGTACACTCCAGATCTGTCAACATGGCGGTACTTGGTGAACTAGGAAGAACTCCTCTGAAGGTTGCCGCAATGGGGGTCGCCAGCCACGCTAGGCGGCGCTAGTGCTCCAACAGGTAAAGAAGATGTGACGTCATAAAAACGAACAATTATAACGTCTTTGCATTATGACATTGCCTTTATGATGTCAATAAAAGCGACATGCGCATGCGTCATTTCCTCTTGGTACACGTAGCCACCTGGCGTGAGTTCGAGCTGGCGAACCCCATTGTTAAAGTATCAGCTTCTTTCTACATATTGTATCATCCAGTCCCAGTACTTTGATCCATAAGGCCTACCTCGAACAAACTGAAGCTGCTAGAAGCCCAAACTGTTGTAACTGGGTTACCTTCATCAGAAAAACTCTCTCATATCTGTGGGAGAATCAAGGTTGTAATTCCCCAAAATCAACCCTAAACTTTATTCGGAAAACTTTAACTAATATATTTGTTACACTCTGGAAAAGTAAGATCTCTGAATGTAATAAACTGGAGACTTACAGTACTTTCAAGGAAACACTCGGAGGTGAGGATGCAATTTTTTCTATACCAAATAGACACCATCGTGTAGCCCTGACACGGTTCAGAATTAGTGCCCACAAATTGGAAATTGAAAAGGGGCGCTATCATAATATACCTCGTGAACAACGGCTCTGTCTCACCTGTAAGGTTGTTGAAGATGAGAAGCACTTTCTCCTGCAATGCACGAGATTACAACCCCAGAGAGATAAACTCTTTAACTGTATCGGACCATATTTATTAAATTTATTTGATGATACTATTTCCCTATTTAGATGGATAATGAGTACAACCATCCAAGCAGTAAACAGTGTAGCGAGATATGTATACAAATGCTTCGAGTATTTGAAAGACTCGTAGTCTATACCTGTATATGTTTATCTCCTATATGTCTCCCCTGTGACCAAATGATAGGCCATCTACCCTCGGCCACTTATAGATATATCCTGGAAATCTTAATTTATTTGAAATATTTATTTGTTTTAACATGCTGTGCCATTAGCCTTCGGGCACAAGGAGCAAATAAAGTCTCATCTTATCTATGTTTACATCACAAATGGCAGTGACCAGTGACATGCATAGAAGTTTGTTATGGGGCAGCAAGGTTGACTCGGTAGTTGAAAGTGAAAGGAAAAAAGAAGAAGCGTTTACAATAGGCATTGAGAAATGACGTCATCAGAAGTATCAGTTTGACTTTGTGACCATACCTTATGTATAGAATGGGTGCTGCCTTGGTCATGGTGCCCAAGGTCAAAAGTTGATGTGCATTTCTTCAGTGAGTTGATTCATATTTCAGTAATGTTTTCATAATTGAAGATAAGGGATACATGTCAATTCGTACCCAAACCGATTCGATCCTAACCGTTTCATACCCAGTCATTTTCGTACCCTAACCTTTTCGTACCCAGACGTTTTCGTACCCAAACGTTTTCGTACCATATATCAGTTATCTTATATCATAAACTATATTACCAGACAGCTGAATGTCTGCATAATTATTGTAGAAATTATGCGTAACTTGTAGGAGAATAATTAAGAAATATTAGTCGAAAAATACACATAACTTTTGAAGACTACTGCATCGACGACTCAACTTGGCATACCGGCAGCACAGTGCCTTCTGTAGGCGGGAAATGACACAAGAAAACATGCTTCATTTCCATTCTCCTTCTGTTCTTGTTGGAAAGATTCAGAATATTTGTTTCGTATGTTATTTTCCATGAACATATTCAAAATAATTCTGTGTAACAGTGTAACATTTCTTGTGTCCACAGAAAAGATATGGAATTCTTCAAGAAAATAACCACAGAAACAAAAGACCCAGGTAAGGTGCATGTTCGAGAGATGGAAAGACGCTCTGTTGTCACTTGATTCACGATTTCACACAGACATGGGGATTTCATTATCTTTTTAATCATGTCTGACAATATCATGTTGAAAATTTGACAAGAATAAAAAAAAATAACTGTTTTATCTTAATATATTTACTAATTACTATTTCAAGAAAGAAACATCATAATTATTAAATATTTGTGACCTATCAACAACTTTAAGTTGAAATATGCCAGTTGTTCCAAAATTTAAAAAAAACAATTGTTTGCAGTAACCCTACCTACCCATCAAGAAGGCCCCTACCTAAAACTTTTTATTGGGGGGCATTTTGAGAAAAAAAATTATTATTATCTGTAGTTCGTTCAAAATTAACAGTTTTCCCTGTACATTTACTCAACCCTAAATTTAAAAAAAACTATATACCCAGATTTTGTGTTGGAGATCTTGTTACCACAAACAAACATGTTTTTAATTATGACTCTTAGCTAAAAATATTAATAGTACATCATCCATGTAATGGAAGCATACGGTAATCCCTCGAATAATTCAATCACAGGAAGTGAAATTTTCCACCATAAAATCTGGGGGTCATCAAATTTAGAGGGACAGGAAGTTGACAAAAATGGTTCGAAATCCTGTGTATAATCCATATTTTTCTTCTTTATTTCAACGATTTTAGAGGGCGGTCAAATTTATTAGAACCACCCAATTGAATTTTTTGCCCAAAATTAGGAGTGATTGAATTTTGATAGGGTGATAGGATTATTAGTTAATACTGTAGGCATGATACCCTTCTAATTATTCAGACGGCAAAACTTAACTTCAGGCTAGTCATGAGCACAGGCTCTCAAAACAAGAGTTGTGTGGGGTGTGGGCGGTGGTATTAGGGTGAAGTGTCGAAATATGGGGTCTCTATGTACATAACCCCATGCTTTATATAAAAATACACCAAGGTGTGAAACGCACTTTGGGTGAAACGAGAAATAAACGGTTTACTTCCAAACAAAATACATCAGCATATTCTACAAGTGTCACTCTATATATTCCCGTCGTCAAATTAGTAAATTTGTGCCATTTTATACCTTTGCCGGGCGATTCAAAATCCAGCGTAGCAAGAGAGGTCACACACTGATCAGCTGACCAATCAGAATTGAGAAAGAAGCGGGCCATCATCTCAGTGTGCTGGGTTGAATGAACAGTTACGCTGGATTTTGAATCGCCCGGCAAAGGTGTTTTGAGAGCCTACAGTGGTCATGACTGTGGAGAGAAATTCTACAAACATTCTACAAATGTCACTAGCTATCTTTGCCATTCTTAGGATATATTATTACATATCCATGCTACAGTATTTAGCCTCAATTGACATAAAGATGAATTTTTTCTGCTTGTAAGTCTAAAAATGCTGTTCGAAAAATTAGAAGAAATAGGCTAGAGTAGGCAGCAATGCTGTGGAAATGTACAAACCAGAAATTAATGCCAGATTCCACACTGGGTCAAGCTTCGGTGCAACCGAGATGTGACTTTATTGGAGCTTTGATATGTGACTGCCAATGTGGACTTTATTGTAGAGTTCATGTATATTGCAGAGAAAATGTCAGCATACGTGCAATCTAACCTGATAGTGTTTATTGAATGATATTTCATGATTGGATAACTTCCTATTCTAATCTAACATCATTTCTGTTGGCATATTTTCAGAGAAGCAGAATGCGGTAATAATGGGTAGAAAGACATGGAACTCCATACCAGAGAAATTCCGTCCCTTGTCAAAGAGAATCAACATTGTCCTCAGCAGGGAAATGAAGTAAGTACACAGATCCCATATAAACCCTCTCCGTGCTCGCCGTATTAATGTGAAAATGATAAAAATGCCTCGCTGAACAGCATGTACATGTATTGTTCCTGATTCACCACAATAGTCGCTGGTATGTAAACTCCCATTGCTCTTGACGCTTTTTTTTTTTTAGAAAATATGTTTTATCGATGATAACACACAGCTGGATCAGCAATCACTCTTCCTGACCCACACCGGGGGCAGAAATAGTGTACAGTTCAGATATGTATCGACAATGAACATGAGAAAATAAAAACATGATAAATCTAATAGGTTTGGAGATCTGGGAAATCACGATAAACGGTCGTGTTGCTGAGTGTGATACTCAGAGATTAAAATGAAATTAATAGGAAATTATTTTTCAGGTAGTATAAAGTTGAATACTGCATACTACATGTATGTCTTGTTCAAGATTGAGGTAATAAAATTCAATTCAAGTCACTGTACATTTTCAGAGAGGCACCCACAGGAACATATCTTGCCCCCAGTTTGGAAGACGCAATCCGATTGGTTGGAACAGCCCCACTCATGGAGAAGGTTGAGTCAATCCATGTGATTGGTGGAGCCTCTGTTTATAAGGTGATGCATCCAATGAGGTTGCTTACATTGTCTTTCAGGTTGTGTGTATAAACATGGTAGTATAAATGTGTGTGTGGGCAATGGTTGGAGGGATGAAAGTTGGGGGAAGGGGAGGGGAGTGAAGGAGTTCGGGGATGGAGGTTTGAGCTTACATGGGTGAATGTAGCATGTTATGGTCACTTATTCTTCAAAACCCAGGAATGACCTACCCTCCCCCCGCCAAAAAGCTTTTCATGAAACAAAGGACACATCATTCAGTTAACTGAATCTAACTAACCCATGTATATTCAATCTTCCTCATCAAATGGACTCCCCCTACAGCTGCAGACTGTATCTAATCCATGTCTATTCAATCTTGCCCATCAGGAAGCAATGGACTCTCCCTACAACTGTCGACTGTACTTAACCCGTGTGATGGCTGATATAGAATGTGATACATTCCTACCCCAGTTTGAGGACAAATTTCAACCAATAGAAAGGTAAATGTTTACTGTAGTTTTCAGGCCTTGTTTTTTACCAAAAATGTTTGGGAATCCACAAAGATTCTTGTATTTCTGCCCAATTGAAATCTACAGCAATCCTAAGTTATTTTTTCATAATTTTGGATTCCTGTGTTTCAATTTGTGAGAATTTTACAGTCATTAATTTCCTGGATTCTCATGGTAAAACTATCTCTGGTTTTGATGTATCTGCATGACCAACGATGATCGTGGTTACACACGTTGCTGGAAGCTTCTACAGACAGCCATGGAAAAATATTCTGTGAATAAATTACAAGTATGATATATTGCAGGCCTCCCGAGGAGTAAATCAAAGGCGAGTGATTCGTCACTCTCTTGAATTTGGCATCAGGCGAGTGTTGGCGAGTGTTTCAGTCACTCTCCTGAAAAGCTTCGCAGGCGAGTGAATTTTCAACATCAGCAAGAAAAATAATTGACAACAAACACAGGATTCAGTAAATTTCCATAACTGTTTTTTAAGTAAAACAAACGTACCAGGTTTTCTTTTCGTCATGATTGCAATTTGCTTGTCGAAACAAGTTGTGAGATGACTCCGTCACAATGACAAATAAACCGACAGAACAGCGTTCTCAGTAGCGGGCGGATATGGCGAGGGTCCAATGAAAAGTACAACTAGGTACAGAAGCGGCAATCAATCCTAGTCCGAAAACAACAACCAGACGGAAAGACACCACATATCCCTGCAAGCGATATTATGGACATTTTAGCAGAAACAGGAATAAGAATATCTTGAAAACTTAATACAGAATTTCCCGGGAGCTAAATATCTTCTTCATTTTGAAGATTCCACTTCGTCTCAGTTTCAAGTTACATATTTGCACACAACCTCAGTGCGGCCATCCTTGGCAGCATGGTCCAACAACAACAACAACCGTAATCGTAATGGATATACTCGAAACAACTCGAAATGGAGCCGTCGAAATGTGACTGGACGGTTTACCGATCGCAATTTAGTATATTTGGTTCCGCCAAGGCGTGAGCCAGATACTATTTTATGGTAGGAAGAAATATTTTTCAAATGGAGATCATAATGAACTGGCGAGTGATTGATAACTCGCCATTTTCGGAATCCAGGCGAGTATGAGGCGCGCGCGAGTGATCACTCGCCACTCGTCGGGAGGCCTGTATTGCAACAAAGTTGTGTGTTTTGTATTATCCAGTGAGGTCTAGTTATGAAGTCATGTGATTCATATTATCCAATGAGTTCTAGTAATACAACTACCAGATGGAGTCATCGGATCCAAAATCTAGTACAACACAAGGTACGCTGATAAACAGCTTGTGTCACTGACTTGCGTCCCTACTCTCCTGGTTCCCTCGCTGATTCATACCGCATATTTCGCGCCTCTTGGCCGTCGGGGCGCTTTATATGGTTACCCAATCACCGTGCCGTAATAGCTCGGAGGTAACCAGATGCCTCATGCTAACCGTGATTGGCCAACTACGTGATCGAAATTACGCCACACTCACATTCTCAACAACAGAGTCATGCCTTCATGATAGTGAGATTTTGACTCTCACGTAAGTGGAAGCCATGCCACTATCTTAATGGCGACACCCCCTCTTACCTCATCTCTCAAAGGAAGTTTTCACGTCTTTATTATCAGTCAACATTCAATTCAAATGAATTCACTGGTTTGTCGCATTTTTCCACACAGTTATCACTTATAATAGATGTCATATACGCTGGGTAGTTGGTACTGTTACAGAGAGACTAATCTGGGCAGCTTAGTGCCATCATTTGATGGAAACATTTAATGGTGACTGGCGGAAAGATCTCTCACTCAATGAGAGAAAAGGTGGCGGATGCCCAGATTTTGGTTGCCATGTTGGTTACCAAGACTCTTCCGTAAGTGTGATATTCATTGGTCTTTGCTGGTTGGCCTGTGCAGAGCGCCCCCTAATGGCCAAGAGGCGCGAAATATGTGGCGGGGGAATAAGGAGAGTAGGGACGAAAGTGACACAAGTTGTTTATGAGCCTAAACACATGGATGAAAATCTTAAGCTTATTAATTAAGGATTATTTACTCGACTTGACATGATTTCTGACATACTGTTTTTCTTTCGACCTTACAGACCGCCCAATGTGCCTGGAGAAAAGTTTACAGAGAATGACCTAGAATTTCTGTTTGAGGTCTACGAAAAATCAAACTGTTGATCATTGCAGTAGCGTTGTAGACTGTTTGGGCAACAGTGAAGTCCCAGTATTTTAGAATACCATTGGTTTCATGCTCCAGTGGCTGGTGGAACTCAGCCTGCGAAAGTGTTATGCCAAGATGGCTGATGATTTAGCCTGCGAAAGTGAATATGCCAAGATGGCTATTGATTTAGCCTGCGAAAGTGTTATGCCAAGATGGCTATCATTAGCAAGCAAACACAGAGCCAACAAATCACTGAACAGTCAGGGAATTCTGCACAGAGCATACAGCCGATGGACTTGCATTCTATTGCGTCCCTTTTATAATGAATTAAACAACATGATCAAGATGATTCAATATACATGTATATGAAACAGCCTACTGTCTTACGCGAAATTTGTAAAATTACCTCCCTTGGAATGTACATGGATCAAGGGGACTATCCCATTGTAGAAATTGAAAAATTTTCTTGATGTCATGCCACTTTACATTTACCAGTACCCTTATCCACGGATGATGATCCACGGATGGAGTGCAGAGGATATAGCTTTGGACATATATGTTTGCCCAGGCGGAAGTGAGTGGGCCTTCCATGCATTATTGTAATGTTATAGTGGTCGAGTTCCCTGACCAGGAGTTGAACCATCGACCCCTCGCTTACGAGCCCAGCACCCTATCAACTGAGCCAAATTGAAATTCCTGTTTGCTACGAGCTAGTACAGGTGCTTGTGAACACCCTTCCTACCACACTTCTCTGCTTCATGAAGAACGGCCATTCTAATTTTTTCCGATTAACCCCGGGGCTAGCCCGACAAGCTTTCCCATTCCCTCACCTCATCCTTCCCAGCAACTCAAGTCGACAATCAGATCATCGTCAACCACACTTTCTACACTACCTGACCATCAACCCAACTCAACCCACTCCCATTCCCGCCAAGGATCCTACCAGCAATGCCATATTTGTAGTGACCGAGTTTCCTGGCTGGGGGTTGAACCACCGACCCCTCATTTATGATCCCAGCGCCCTTCCAACTGAGCTGAAGGGAAATTCCTTGCCAGCTATAAGCTAGTGCAGACGCTGGTGAACCCGTTTCTTACCACACCAATAACTATGAACATCATCATCACAGCCAACCGACTTTGTCCCACATGTATATGTCCTGCATCCCTACATTAAGTATATATTTAAAAAAATAATAATTGCAATATTGTGTGTTATGTTTTCACTGGAAATCAGTTGTAGGCCTGAATATTACAAGACAAATATGGATTTACGGCTCTTGGATTCACATGCATATATACATATGTGTACATGTCAGTTTCTGTAATGTATTTTGTATAGATGTGAAACAAAATACATGAATGTACCTGAATTGATTTGGTACATTTTTTGTGTGTTTTATTCCTTTATTTGAATATTTATTTTCATCTTCAGAGATCTCGATCCTTTGAAATTTTGATTATTTCAGTGAATCCTTACAGAATCTTTGTAATTGGCTACACTATCTTTCAATTTTCTTTACGAGCCAATGAATATGCTGGATTTCCATTTGAAAATTTGAATTGACCAGCCAAATACTTTGAAACTGAAAGATATCCCATGATACATTGTTGTTTCTATGGACTCCTAAAAAGATCACACCATACCATATATGGTCATTAAGTCCATGTGATTACCTCCCTACTTGGCAGGAGTGTATTGGGAATTTCAGTGTATCCTATAATTCACTGCACCATAGTGTGAATTTGTGATGTCCAATAAAATAAAGTGATGACAATTCAGAATTTGACTCGGCTGCATGACAGACCACCCTGGTCGATAGGTTGGACTTATCTTTCAAGATGTTCACATGAACAGTTACAATAAAAGCGTGGCTGGAATACAAATCGTCCCAGAGATCGCTCTTGGTAATTCTTGGGATGTTTTTTTAGAAATATGCAGTCAGTATATAAAAATGGCCCCAACGAGGAAGTATTTATAGAATGCAAGTTCTTATTCAGAATAAATATCTGTTAGGCCAGATGCCGACCAAGTGTTTCATTTTCCACCACGTTTACAAGTCACAAAAGTACAATCACAATGATCACAGTGATTTGTACAGAAAGAAAGCCTCCGGGAAAAAAGTCAGGGGTCGAAATAATGGTTGTCTACTTTTGCATTTTTGTGATGACAAAAAAAAAATCACTTGTCACCTGAGACAACAAAATTTTTAGGAAACATTTCAGCCCCTGCAACCCCAAAAGATAACATGTACAATAGGTACAGATACTAATGCTACTACACATGTATACCTAACACTGTATTGTAGTACAAGAAGTCCTATGACCCCACAGACAAATACAGGTATGGTAAGTTCCCCAAGTATTCGCGACCCTAAGTAAATTCGAAAACGGGCATTTTAAGTCACGTGACGATGTCCCCTAAGTAATCGAATACGGCCCATTCGCGAAAAACCGCGGTCCTAACTATTCGAAAATCCCCCATTTATCGTGGCCGCGAGATTGATAATATTATGTAGTTGTGCGTCGGATGGAAAAACTTCCACATCAACGAGTTTCCTTAGAATTAGTATTTGATAAACCTTGTAAACTTTTGAGCTTTTTTAACATAATCAATGTAACAAATAAGTTAATTTTCATTATGTCTCAAACGAAATGTATCCAATGTTTAAATCGCCATTTCTCATTGTCATTAAATTGAGAATATTGCTGGTTTACGGGGACTTGCGATATTAAACATTGCCGATTGAAGAGAGCATACGTTCGATATTATACTGAAAATATGAAGATGAAGAACTGGAAGTTACGTTTCATTCGATCTTAACAAAATATAATGCTGAAGTTTGACCGGACATTTGAACTACGCATTTTCTTAGTCGCGGGATAGAAATTTACGATCAACCCCAACCCCAAGTTGCATTAATTTTGCGACTGTATGCTATGTGCGCCTCGCCCAAAAACCAGAAACGCGCCTGTTTGGGTCCGACTTCAGTTTTTTTTTCCCCGAAGACACGAATGTTGAGATTACCGGCTATGATACTGAAAACATATTTTGTACTGTTCAGACAAAAATAATTTAGAAACGTATCATTTCCAACGAACGCGGCGATTCAGAATATTTTACGGCCGTGGAATTCGCGGTGATGCATATACCGATCCGAAAGAAATTTGCGCTCTTGTATTCAACTTTTCAGGAGCAAGCAATAGTACAGACGTAATTTGATTCCTAAGTCTTAAACCTGCTTTAATTTTAATGCCTTAATCTCCATTAAGCTGCACACCCAAACGTAGAAAACGGAAGTTAAAAGAAAAAGTTAACTCCCCTAGGAGAGAGTTGTCCGCCCCTAGGAGAGCTCTCCCACTCAATCCAGCGTGGTTACTATAAAGGTCACTGCAAGCCTCATTCCAATCCTCTTTCTCCTGTTTGCTCTCGAGCAGTGCACATCTAGGGAAGTGTTTGGATTCAATTTTCAACGATTGTTGTTTCGCTGGTTATATCCTTTATCAAGTGTGACTTTTGTTTGTTATTCGGAACTTCCTTATTGTATTATTATGTCTGAGGTTCCGACTACTATTCCTTCGTACGTGCGGGCAGATTTTGTCCCCATTGGACGCCCACACGGCTTGTTTTTCTTGTAAAGAATTGTGTTATCGAGCGTCCACGTGCGCGGAATGTGTGTTATGGGACGCGACGACTTGAGGAATTATGCCCAAGCTCGTCGTGCTTATCTTTTACATGCTTGTGATGACCCGTCTATTTCGGAGGTCGACAGACGGGTTTTAGAAATTTCTTTGGTCAATGATATGAAATGTAATGAGGATCTTGACCGAGTTGGTCAAGATCCAGTTTCGCCCGCATCGGTATATATTTAGCCAAGCGGGACTATTCTACACGAAGATATTTCTAGGTTGTTAGACAGTTTGACCCGTACCGGAGCTTCATTGTCTAGGGTCGATCCCAAACCCGTTCCTTTGTTCGGCTTAACAAAGACCAAGTCGGTCTTTCCGGTGCATTCCATTGGGCCACGTGTTTAGTGTCTTCGGACGTACGTCGCTAAATATTTGGCTTTTGGCGGAGATTTTAAATTCTCTTGAAATGATCGTCTGACGATGTTTTTTTCTAAAAGTCTTTATGAAATCTCATGTTTAACTAATAACACAGTCCTGCATTAGGCCAGTGTGTATTCAATATTGCGTCTCTACACAAACTTTGAGTTGCGACCCGGTGTGTTTGATGTGGGCTTTTATTGGCTCCCAACATTCCGTTTTGTTCGGTCAGTATGTGAGCCTATTGTGATGTACCTTAAACGAACAGGTTTTTGTTTCGTTGATTCATGATTTTATCCATTGAATTGTTGTATAAATCTTTACTAGTATCGTGTATACTATCCTCGTTTGACGCGGGAGGTTCCTTTTCCCCGCCGGGGAAATCCGATTCTTTATAAGCAGTCCGTCAATGTTCCATGTTGTTGTTGTATTTTTTGTTCGGACTTGCAGTTTTTGGTAGTTTTTCACCTTCATGCATTCAATTCTTTGGTCCTACCAAAAGGTAATTCTCTTGTTATATCAAGTATTATTATGTGATTTTGATATCCTGTGTTCAAGAGAGAACTTACAGAGGTTTTATCTGTCTTTCATGTTTACGTGATTGTTGCATTTGTGTACGTAACCACAATTCAACCCTATTTACTACGACCATTTGTTGCATTTTAATGAGCTTCTTTTCTGATCTCTTTATGTAATTGAGGGTGTGTCGAACAACAAAGAGATCACGTGTTGGTTTATCGTGAGTGAGTAAGCCTATTCACCCATTGTTTATTGTGAAAGTGTGCTATTCTTTGAAACACAAAATTCTGTTATTTGCATTGTGATGTTTGTTTCTCACCAAGTTGGTCCCATCTGTATACTGTATTACGCTTATTATTCAGATGGAGTTGAGCATTATTTTTTATTTTCTTCTCTCTGAGAAAATTTAAAATTTGTTAGCGTGAGGGTGAGTGTATTTCTCCGGAAAATCTTTAGAAATACTCTTGTTCGACGATATGGAATGACACGCAAATTCGTGAAGTCTTCTTGATTACCGGTACAGTCTACAAGAACATCATACTGCTCTTTAGTAATGTACTTACCGTTTCTGCTTCTCGACAACTTGTTCGTGCTAGGTCATTTCAAATTCTAAATTTTTAATAACCTTACCTTCCTGCCGACGAGAGACTTTAAATGTATTTCCTCTCTTCGGGAATTTTAAATTTCTCTACGTAAATCTCTTTGTTCTGGATGTCGGTGATGTGACTATTTTTGGGTTATAAATAGTAACATTGTTTGTAAATGTGAATATTCTCTCCATATAAAACTCCAGTACTGATTTTCATGTACAGGAGACAAAGTACATCCGGAGAGGTCATAATGTAATCCTGTTCACTATCACAGTATTCATGTTCACTGACACAAAAGATCCATAATACCAGTTAGCCCATTCAGCTTACGTGTGATTAGCGTTAGGAACAGTTAATGTGTTCATATCTACTGCGTTCTATTTTCTAAAAGAAGGAAAATAATTATAATCGAATTCGGGGTTACTGTGTTGCAACTCTTTTTCTCGCTTCGCACCTTTACGACGTTACATTACGTCGTCTCGTTGTCCTCGTACACCTGTACGTCGTTTCTCGCCGTTACGTCGTGTACTTTTATAAGTTTGTATCCTGCTCTATTTTGATCATGTATGTACATTATGTTGCGAATGAGGAAATTACTACGTTTATCACACATAACGTTTCTCTCATTTTTCCACGTTCCGGTACGCCATAACGCCGTGTTTCACGTTATTGCTTCATTTGCGAGTTGTATATTTTATATCCGTTCATCTTCGTGTTTCGGCACTTCCTTCGAGGCTCCATCGTCGGTCGTCGGCGGGAGCGGAAGTCCGTCCGCTTAGCGTCATCCTTCCATTTATATCAGTTCCTCTTGGGTTTTTCACATGGTGATTTACTTAGGTGCGTCGTTGCACTACGAAGAGAGTTTTTGTTCAAGCATTTTTGATTCCGGTTTTGTGTTGAGATAACAAAATTGGGTTGGAATCTACAGTGTTTGGTCTAATACTGTTATATGGAAAATGGATTAGGGGATTATGGACGTGGATAGTGATGGACGTCGCCTGGATTGTGAATTACGGTCTAGACGCTTGTTATTTAATTCGGCACAGTTTTGTGTTGATTTTTGTTTAACTCAAAACCATGTTGACTTTAACACACAAACATTTTGTGTTGAGTTCCGTTTACCTTAGGATTGTGCTTAAACGACACAATGTTTTTCGTGGTGTACTTGGGGGACAGTTTTTCGACTTTCTCCATCAAGTACTTTATTCCCGTATAGACGGTTGCACCAGTTGTTAGACTTTGACATTATGGTTCTGTCATCATCTTAGGGCTTTTCATTTCTATGCAGGACCTTACTCACTACGTTCGTTTTTTACGGGTTCGGTCTCTGCAGCGGATTTATTTGTCCTGGTGCCGAGGACGTTATGCCGATCCCGACTCTGTCACTATTTCCCTCGTTGCTGACTTCCTCCTTCATCTTCACCAGGATAGGAAGTTTCATATTAGCTCTATTGTAGGGTATGGATCTGCTCTGGCTAGGGGGTTACGTCTTACCTTTGGTACCGACATTAACCTTAACGATTATATCTCTGCGCGTATTCGCGCCTTCGCCTTAGTCGCGACGTTCTCGCCTACTGTTACCGAAATGTGATATCGGTGTGGTTCTGTGTGCTTTGATTCGTCCGCCCTTTGAACCCTTTCTATCCGCTTCTCTAAAGCTGTGTCCTACAAGGCGGCTTTTCTGGCGGCTTTTGCTTTGGCGTCTAGAGTGTCTAAACTTCATGCTTTTGTGAGATCTTCCATGACTGGGTCGGCAGATTGGTCTCGCATTTTCCTTTCGTTCCATTCCGGAGTTTATCGCCAAAATGAGTCTGTTCGCTTAGGTCCGTGCGCTCAACGGTCGTACTCTATTCCGGCGTTTTCAGACTTCGTACATGGGCTCGAAGGCGACCTTTTGTTTTGCTCTGTACAAGCCATTCGCCACTATCTTACTCGTGCCGATTCCGCTCGCGGCTCTCGGCGCCTGTTATTTCAGTCATTTCGCCCGTCTGCAATTGCATGACATTACGAAAATGCCATTGACGCGTGGTTGAAGAAGACCATAAAATGGTCTTATCAATTGGTAATTGACGCCTCCCCGCTACTGTATACTGCTTCTTCCCATGAGATTCGTGCCATCGCTACGCATGACCTTCATGGAAGAACTTGTCCCTCCATGACATTGTCCAGTCTTGTGTCTGGACAACATACTCCACGTTCACAATTTTCTATCTGTGTGATATATCAGTGCAATCAGATAGTGTGACCACGCTTGGGCCACTGGGGGCTACCCAGCACGTGGTAAGTTATTTCGGAAAAAGAGGGGGGGGGGGTGCTAAATTGTCACCATTGCAGTAAGGCAACCATCTTGCTTCTCTCAATTATATCATTTGTCCACATTCAATGTGATCATCTATGAAGGAAGAAATAAGTCGGATGGACGACCTTGGTCCCTCTAATCATCAATCTAAGATGCCTGACACTAAATCATCATTCTAAGATGCCTGAAACTATGGTGAGTGTAATCTTTACCTTAACTGCGGTTTTGCTTGTGTCTTTCAGGTTGAATCTGACTTCCTTCTGGATGATCTCAGCTGCGTCACCTACGCTCAACTCACAAGACAAGTTGGACGTAAGATGATTGTGGACTGAGAATGGTGTGGCTTGGCGCCCTCTAAGCCCGGACAGTTTACACTTCACCCGATCTTATAGGTACAGCCAAGTACCTGCATGTATGCTTCAACCGAGGTTGTATCCCCACGTACCATACAATGCCTACCAAGAAGACCTAATAGCCCTAGGGGCAGAGGATTCTGACATCTTGGTAGAGTTTGCTACCACACCACGAGCACAGCTAGTACATGGATCTAGACACTCAAGATAAGTACAACTGTATCAAATCCATCCCCCTCTGTTGTCGACTGCCTCTTATGAGTTTCGCGCCATTGCCACGTCTTGGCCGTTATGGAAGAACCTGTCCCTCCTTGACATTGTCCAGTCTTGTGCCTGGACGGCGAACTCCACGTTCACCAATTTCTATCTGAGAGATATGTCAGTCCAGTCAGATAGCATGGCCACGCTTGGGCCGTTCATAGCTGCCCAGCACGTGGTCAAGTAAATTTTTCAAAAAATGGGGGGGGGAGCATTTTGTATCATCGCAGCAAATCTGCAACTTGCTGTATCATCCCATCTCATTCATACTATTGGTCCACATTTGATTCGATCACATATGGAGGAAGAAATAAGTCAGATGGACGACCTTGGATCCTTTAATCATCATTCTAAGATGTCTGACACTAAATCATCATTCTAAGATGCCTGACTCCATGGTGAGTGTAATCTTTACCTTAACTGCGGTTTTGATTGTGTCTTTCAGGTTGAATCTGACTTCCTTCTGGTTGATCTCAGCTGCGTCATCTACGCTCAACTCACAAGACAAGTTGGACGTAAGACGATTGTGGACTGAGAATGGTGTGGCTTGGCGCTCTCTAAGCACGGACAGTTTACGCTTCACCCGAACTTAGGTACAGCCAAGTACCTGCATGTATGCGCATACCGAGGCGATGCCCTACGAGTCATACAATGCCTCCCAAGTAGACCTAGCAGCCTTCTGGGCAGGGGTCCTTTCTTGGTAGAGATTGCGTCCACACCACAAGCACAGCTACATGGATGTAGACACTCAAGATAAGTACATCGGTATCATATCCACATTTTAACCTTTTCGTCTTTGACCAGGGTTTCACTTGTTGATTGTTGATGTCTCATGTTTATGCCCATGTTTCTGTGTCATTCCAGCGGTTACTTAGCCTACTTTTGGAACTACAAGACCGAGGTTCCCACCTCCGTATGTTGGTACTGAGGCATTAAAATTAAGGCAGGTTTAAGACTTAGGAATCAAATATTAAACATTTATGAACAATGTTTCTATTTGTTACTAAGTCAAACCTGCTTTAATTTAATTGTCCCTCCCTTCCGTCCCCTCGTACCGCGGCCTTGTTCACTACTGGTCTCGGTTTGAGAAAGAGGATTGGAATGAGGCTTGCAGTGACCTTTATAGTAACCACGCTGGATTGAGTGGGAGAGCTCTCCTAGGGGCGGACAAATCTCCTAGGGGAGTTAACTTTTTCTTTTAACTTCCGTTTTCTACGTTTGGGTGTGCAGCTTAATGGAGATTAAGGCATTACAATTAAAGCAGGTTTGACTTGGTAACAAATAGAAACATTGTTTATAAATGTTTAATTTCTCTTCAATCACCCCTGGATACAATAGAAACGAGGAAAATATTCAAATTATCATGAAAGGAAAGCTGTGACGTGCAGGATTAACCGTGACATGGTGGCTGCATCGGAATCTTCACAGCCGTAAAAAGCGTGGAACGGTGTCATTGTGCACGGTGTCATTGTTTGCATAATTTTTATATTGAAAATAAAAGGCCTTGAAAGTCCTTGAAAATTAGAATTTTTGAGTGAGTTTTTTTACACTATTAGTGAAGATATTACGGTACTTCTGATTTGATTATTGACACAAAAGTTGAATGTCGGAAGAGACGTTTACGTAAGATAGCCGAGATCGTAGGCGGTAATTTGATAGCAACTAAAGCTGAGGTCGGAATAGTTGGTTTTAGATTAAAAGTTAAAAAATAAAAACATGCGATAAACTAATAGGTTTTCTGTCTACTTATTCTCTAAATTATACTGTCTGAAATGTGAATTAATTTTGCTGAACCCATGAGGTAATATTCGATAAAAACACGGCTGTAAATTTGGTTGTTTCGTCACCATCATCTATCGATCTGTCTTTCGTCAGAAATATTCCAGAATACATTTACATCTGAAACAGATTGAACCAATTTTCTGATTAATTAAAACGTATAGATCGTAGATAATTTGATGCGGGTTAAGTTAGGCCTACATGCATACTATACTTGAATAAAACTGTGTAAACAGGTGAGTGACAGTGTATGGCCAAAAATGACAGAATAGCTGCAGTCTAGCCATATTTCAAGACGGAATAATGATCTGAGAAAGGTAAAAGGGAATTCTTTTTCAGCTTTGAAACATTTTTATACGCCCGCCAAAAGGCGGACGTATTATGTGATGGCGGTTTCCGTCCGTCGTGTCCGGTCTGGGACAGTTTTCTATCTACAGTTCGAATTTTTGGTGAGTGGATACCCTATGGGGAGACGATGTGTCGCGTACCAAAATGACGGTCAAGGTCAGAGGTCAAAGGTCACTGGCCTAAAAAACGGGAAATCACTGAAGTGTTCGTGTCCGGTTTATATCTGTGAACGTTTTCTATCCACAGTTGCAATTTTTTTGTGAGTGGATAACCTAGGTGGAGACGACGTGTCGCGTACCGAAATTCAGGTCGTGGTCGGAGGTCAAAGGTCACTGTTGCCTAAAATCAGGAAATCATTGATCTTTGACAGTTTTCTATCTACAGTTCTAATTTTTGGTGAGTGGATGCCCTAGGGGGAACGATATGTTGCATACCAAATGTTCTAATTGTGAGTGGATTCAATAGAGGGAAATGAAGTGTCGCACACCAAAATATGTCAAGGTCAAAGGTCAGTGTCCCCAAAATCAGGAAATTTTAAAAATAACATTTTTTTATATCAGTAGATACATTAGCGGGACACGATGTGTCACAAATTAAAATGTAGGTCAAGGTCACTGTGACCCCAAAATCGTGAAATTGTTAAAAATCATAAAATCGTGATTTTTTTAGTCCGTTGAAAAATTACGGGGAGTCGTTTTGTCATGTACCAAAATTTAGATCCAGGTCAATATTCAAGGTCACTGTGACCCCAGACTCAAGGTCAAAGGTCAGTGTGACCTAAAAATCAGGAAATCATCAAAAGATTACTATTTTTTGTGGGTGGATTCAATAGGGGAAATGAAGTGTCGCACACCAAGAATTAGTTCAAGGTCAAAGGTCAAGGTGACTGACCCCAAAATCGTGAAATTGTTAAAAATTATGATTTTTGTGTCCATTGAGAAATTACGGGGAGACGGTTTGTCATGTACCAAAATTTAGGTCAAGGTCAATAGTCAAGGTCACTAGGACTGCGGAATCAAGAAATCTTTAAAAATTATTTTTTTGTGATAGTAAATACATTAGGGGGACATGATGTGTCATGTACCAAAATGTAGGTCAAGGCCGAGCATCCGGTTACTGTGACCTCCAAAATCATGAAATTCATGAAAATCATGTTTTTTTGGTGTCGTGTACCAAAATTTAGGTCAAGGTCAAAGATCAAGGTCACTGTGACCCCATAATCAGGAAATCATTCAAAGTAACTTTTTCTGCCAGTTTATACATTAGAGGGATATGATGTGTTGCATATCAAAATGTGGGTCCAAGGTCAAGGTCACTGTGACCCCGAAATCAAGAAATCATTAAGTCACATTTTCATATGCCTGTCAAAGACGAGGACGTGTAATGCGATTTTGGGATCTGTCTATTCATCCAATAACATTTGTTGTCCATGCAATATGTCTAGTTTCAAGGTATGAATTGTTACCAAATTTTGAGTATACCTTACTCGCATGGCAAAGAGGAGCCATACATTTTGAGATCAATTTGTCAACGGTCAAGGTCACAGTCTTCCCAAAACTGAATCGGTTTTAGCTGACTATATGTGTTAGGTCGGAATATTCAGAGTTCTCTCCCCTACATGTAAATGGCAGTTATCCTGTGGAGTTTTCTCCCATGTTTGAAACAGCTGCATTTATTTAAACTGTTGTGAAATAAAAACCATAAATTTACTAATTTATGAGTTTCATACCTGTTTATTAACTCAAGAACATAGGTTTACTTCATCACTTTCTTCTTCTTTCATGAAAAATTATCTCGACTGAAAGGAAACTACTATTTTCTTGTGATTGACTATTGTCGATTTCAGTGTGGGATATGCGAGCTCTCGGCTCTTGCTTCAAGGTCAACTAGTTAACAGAGGTAGCAGGAACACAACTGGGCTGGGTGGTGCTTAGTTGGTTCGTCGTGATATAGCTGAAATATTGTTGAAAGCGACGTTAAATTCTATTCACTCACTCACTCACTAGTTAACATAGTTCAGCTCATTTTAGTTTATCATTCAATAGAAGATGTGATATATGTTACATTCTCAGGCACAAAATTGTAGACCTTTCTCTGGACTGCTAGTTATCAATTGCAATCAAGGCTATTAAACAACCTTGAAATCTGGACCAATGTAATTCCAGATATACGGGCGTAAATTGAAGCCCCTTGGGCTCTTGTTATGTTTTATTTTTCATGAGAATCGTGATCTCAGTGTGACGAAGGCATAATATATTGAGGGTTTGGACCACGTGCCATGCTGTCCAAGTATTGATCACGTGATGTTATTGCAACTCCGTATGGCGGGAAAATGTACAACCAACACGTGGCATGTTGAAACTTTCATTCTACCATGTCTACAGACCCCACTCAATTATTTTCATACATTTGTTAATAATGTTCGAAGGGATACAGTGAATTGTTAGAATGGGCAAGCAATTCATGTCTTTCGTTTAGCCGCTATTCATGGCATGATGAGCTCGTTCCAGCTGAGAAGATTGTATATCGTCTCCGACGAGTTGGCCCTGATATGGGTCTCAGTCGAGGTGACCCTGATATGGGCCTTCAGATAGTGTCGGGCGCTTGCTTAATTTGTTGTTCGTTTGAAAAGCCCTTCCACAATATTTCCCTAAATTATTAGGTTTGATTCTCGATCTGAATGACGTAATCTGTGTTTCTTCATTATTCGTTATTTATTTTCCCGTAAACATCATTGGCGTCACTGGGGTAGTTGGGTCTAGTCTTCTCGGCCGTGAAAAACATTCTGCAAGAGTTCAAGCATGTCCCGAAGAGGAAAATATGCCCTTGTCCCTTGGTGGCCCCACATTGATTTTGTGTTACGCCAAACCAGTAACAGGTGTGTCGTCAGTTGGTGTTCTTCGGGGATATGAGCTTTTAAGTCTACAAACCGGTAGCCATACAGATGATTCGCCACGGCTTGGAAAGCCTGCATGACATGGTCGATTCATTCTGAGGATTAATTCGACTCTCAATTATATCATTTGTCCACATTCAATGTAATCATCTATGAAGGAAGAAATAAATCAGATGGACGACCTTGGTCCCTCTAATCATCAATCTAAGATGCCTGACACTAAATCATCATTCTAAGATGCCTGAAACTATGGTGAGTGTAATCTTTACCTTAACTGCGGTTTTGCTTGTGTCTTTCAGGTTGAATCTGACTTCCTTCTGGATGATCTCAGCTGCGTCACCTACGCTCAACTCACAAGACAAGTTGGACGTCAGATGATTGTGGACTGAGAATGGTGTGGCTTGGCGCCCTCTAAGCCCGGACAGTTTACACTTCACCCGATCTTATAGGTACAGCCAAGTACCTGCATGTATGCTCCAACCGAGGTTGTAGCCCCACGTACCATACAATGCCTACCAAGAAGACCTAATAGCCCTAGGGGCAGAGGATTCTGACATCTTGGTAGAGTTTGCTACCACACCACGAGCACAGCTAGCACATGGATCTAGACACTCAAGATAAGTACAACTGTATCAAATCCATCCCCCTCTGTTGTCGACTGCCTCTTATGAGTTTCGCGCCATTGCCGCGTCTTGGCCGTTATGGAAGAACCTGTCCCTCCTTGACATTGTCCAGTCTTGTGCCTGGACGGCGAACTCCAAGTTCACCAATTTCTATCTGAGAGATATGTCAGTCCAGTCAGATAGCATGGCCACGCTTGGGCCGCTCATAGCTGCCCAGCACGTGGTCAAGTAAATTTTTCAAAAAATGGGGGGGGGACATTTTGTATCATCGCAGCAAATCTGCAACTTGCTGTATCATCCCATCTCATTCATACTATTGGTCCACATTTGATTCGATCACATATGGAGGAAGAAATAAATCAGATGGACGACCTTGGATCCTCTAATCATCATTCTAAGATGTCGGACACTAAATCATCATTCTAAGATGCCTGACTCCATGGTGAGTGTAATCTTTACCTTAACTACGGTTTTGATTGTGTCTTTCAGGTTGAATCTGACTTCCTTCTGGTTGATCTCAGCTGCGTCATCTACGCTCAACTCACAAGACAAGTTGGACGTAAGACGAGTGTGGACTGAGAATGGTGTGGCTTGGCGCTCTCTAAGCACGGACAGTTTACGCTTCACCCGAACTTAGGTACAGCCAAGTACCTGCATGTATGCGCATACCGAGGCGATGCCCTACGAGTCATACAATGCCTCCCAAGTAGACCTAGCAGCCTTCTGGGCAGGGGTCCTTTCTTGGTAGAGATTGCGTCCACACCACAAGCACAGCTACATGGATGTAGACACTCAAGATAAGTACATCGGTATCATATCCACATTTTAACCTTTTCGTCTTTGACCAGGGTTTCACTTGTTGATTGTTGATGTCTCATGTTTATGCCCATGTTTCTGTGTCATTCCAGCGGTTACTTAGCCTACTTTTGGAACTACAAGACAGAGGTTCCCACCTCCGTATGTTGGTACTGAGGCATTAAAATTAAGGCAGGTTTAAGACTTAGGAATCAAATATTAAACATTTATAAACAATGTTTCTATTTGTTACTAAGTCAAACCTGCTTTAATTTAATTGTCCCTCCCTTCCGTCCCCTCGTACCGCGGCCTTGTTCACTACTGGTCTCGGTTTGAGAAAGAGGATTGGAATGAGGCTTGCAGTGACCTTTATAGTAACCACGCTGTATTGAGTGGGAGAGCTCTCCTAGGGGCGGACAACTCTCCTAGGGGAGTTAACTTTTTCTTTTAACTTCCGTTTTCTACGTTTGGGTGTGCAGCTTAATGGAGATTAAGGCATTAAAATTAAAGCAGGTTTGACTTGGTAACAAATAGAAACATTGTTTATAAATGTTTAATTTCTCTTCAATCACCCCTGGATACAATAGAAACGAGGAAAATATTCAAATTATCATGAAAGGAAAGCTGTGACGTGCAGGATTAACCGTGACATGGTGGCTGCATCGGAATCTTCACAGCCGTAAAAAGCGTGGAACGGTGTCATTGTGCACGGTGTCATTGTTTGCATAATTTTTATATTGAAAATAAAAGGCCTTGAATGTCCTTGAAAATTTGAATTTTTGAGTGAGTTTTTTTACACTATTAGTGAAGATATTACGGTACTTCTGATTTGATTATTGACACAAAAGTTGAATGTCGGAAGAGACGTTTACGTAAGATAGCCGAGATCGTAGGCGGTAATTTGATAGCAACTAAAGCTGAGGTCGGAATAGTTGGTTTTAGATTAAAAGTTAAAAAATAAAAACATGCGATAAACTAATAGGTTTTCTGTCTACTTATTCTCTAAATTATACTGTCTGAAATGTGAATTAATTTTGCTGAACCCATGAGGTAATATTCGATAAAAACACGGCTGTAAATTTGGTTGTTTCGTCACCATCATCTATCGATCTGTCTTTCGTCAGAAATATTCCAGAATACATTTACATCTGAAACAGATTGAACCAATTTTCTGATTAATTAAAACGTATAGATCGTAGATAATTTGATGCGGGTTAAGTTAGGCCTACATGCATACTATACTTGAATAAAACTGTGTAAACAGGTGAGTGACAGTGTATGGCCAAAAATGACAGAATAGCTGCAGTCGAGCCATATTTCAAGACGGAATAATGATCTGAGAAAGGTAAAAGGGAATTCTTTTTCAGCTTTGAAACATTTTTATACGCCCGCCAAAAGGCGGACGTATTATGTGATGGCGGTTTCCGTCCGTCGTGTCCGGTCTGGGACAGTTTTCTATCTACAGTTCGAATTTTTGGTGAGTGGATACCCTATGGGGAGACGATGTGTCGCGTACCAAAATGACGGTCAAGGTCAGAGGTCAAAGGTCACTGGCCTAAAAAACGGGAAATCACTGAAGTGTTCGTGTCCGGTTTATATCTGTGAACGTTTTCTATCCACAGTTGCAATTTTTTTGTGAGTGGATAACCTAGGTGGAGACGACGTGTCGCGTACCGAAATTCAGGTCGTGGTCGGGGGTCAAAGGTCACTGTTGCCTAAAATCAGGAAATCATTGATCTTTGACAGTTTTCTATCTACAGTTCTAATTTTTGGTGAGTGGATGCCCTAGGGGGAACGATATGTTGCATACCAAATGTTCTAATTGTTTGTGAGTGGATTCAATAGAGAGAAATGAAGTGTCGCACACCAAAATATGTCAAGGTCAAAGGTCAGTGTCCCCAAAATCAGGAAATTTTAAAAATAACATTTTTTTATATCAGTAGATACATTAGCGGGACACGATGTGTCACAAATTAAAATGTAGGTCAAGGTCACTGTGACCCCAAAATCGTGAAATTGTTAAAAATCATAAAATCGTGATTTTTTTAGTCCGTTGAAAAATTACGGGGAGTCGTTTTGTCATGTACCAAAATTTAGATCCAGGTCAATATTCAAGGTCACTGTGACCCCAGACTCAAGGTCAAAGGTCAGTGTGACCTAAAAATCAGGAAATCATCAAAAGATTACTATTTTTTGTGGGTGGATTCAATAGGGGAAATGAAGTGTCGCACACCAAGAATTAGTTCAAGGTCAAAGGTCAAGGTGACTGACCCCAAAATCGTGGTAAAATAAGCTGATTTTGTGTCCATTGTGCCGGGGAGGTTTTGTCATGTACCAAATTTAGGTCAAGGTCAGTCCCAGTCATTTCATTGCAGGTCAATCTTTAAAAATTATTTTTTTGTGATAGTAAATACATTAGGGGGACATGATGTGTCATGTACCAAAATGTAGGTCAAGGCCGAGCATCCGGTTACTGTGACCTCCAAAATCATGAAATTCATGAAAATCATGTTTTTTTGGTGTCGTGTACCAAAATTTAGGTCAAGGTCAAAGATCAAGGTCACTGTGACCCCAGAATCAGGAAATCATTCAAAGTAACTTTTTCTGCCAGTTTATACATTAGAGGGATATGATGTGTTGCATATCAAAATGTGGGTCCAAGGTCAAGGTCACTGTGACCCCGAAATCAAGAAATCATTAAGTCACATTTTCATATGCCTGTCAAAGACGAGGACGTGTAATGCGATTTTGGGATCTGTCTATTCATCCAATAACATTTGTTGTCCATGCAATATGTCTAGTTTCAAGGTATGAATTGTTACCAAATTTTGAGTATACCTTACTCGCATGGCAAAGAGGAGCCATACATTTTGAGATCAATTTGTCAACGGTCAAGGTCACAGTCTTCCCAAAACTGAATCGGTTTTAGCTGACTATATGTGTTAGGTCGGAATATTCAGAGTTCTCTCCCCTACATGTAAATGGCAGTTATCCTGTGGAGTTTTCTCCCATGTTTGAAACAGCTGCATTTATTTAAACTGTTGTGAAATAAAAACCATAAATTTACTAATTTATGAGTTTCATACCTGTTTATTAACTCAAGAACATAGGTTTACTTCATCACTTTCTTCTTCTTTCATGAAAAATTATCTCGACTGAAAGGAAACTACTATTTTCTTGTGATTGACTATTGTCGATTTCAGTGTGGGATATGCGAGCTCTCGGCTCTTGCTTCAAGGTCAACTAGTTAACAGAGGTAGCAGGAACACAACTGGGCTGGGTGGTGCTTAGTTGGTTCGTCGTGATATAGCTGAAATATTGTTGAAAGCGACGTTAAATTCTATTCACTCACTCACTCACTAGTTAACATAGTTCAGCTCATTTTAGTTTATCATTCAATAGAAGATGTGATATATGTTACATTCTCAGGCACAAAATTGTAGACCTTTCTCTGGACTGCTAGTTATCAATTGCAATCAAGGCTATTAAACAACCTTGAAATCTGGACCAATGTAATTCCAGATATACGGGCGTAAATTGAAGCCCCTTGGGCTCTTGTTATGTTTTATTTTTCATGAGAATCGTGATCTCAGTGTGACGAAGGCATAATATATTGAGGGTTTGGACCACGTGCCATGCTGTCCAAGTATTGATCACGTGATGTTATTGCAACTCCGTATGGCGGGAAAATGTACAACCAACACGTGGCATGTTGAAACTTTCATTCTACCATGTCTACAGACCCCACTCAATTATTTTCATACATTTGTTAATAATGTTCGAAGGGATACAGTGAATTGTTAGAATGGGCAAGCAATTCATGTCTTTCGTTTAGCCGCTATTCATGGCATGATGAGCTCGTTCCAGCTGAGAAGATTGTATATCGTCTCCGACGAGTTGGCCCTGATATGGGTCTCAGTCGAGGTGACCCTGATATGGGCCTTCAGATAGTGTCGGGCGCTTGCTTAATTTGTTGTTCGTTTGAAAAGCCCTTCCACAATATTTCCCTAAATTATTAGGTTTGATTCTCGATCTGAATGACGTAATCTGTGTTTCTTCATTATTCGTTATTTATTTTCCCGTAAACATCATTGGCGTCACTGGGGTAGTTGGGTCTAGTCTTCTCGGCCGTGAAAAACATTCTGCAAGAGTTCAAGCATGTCCCGAAGAGGAAAATATGCCCTTGTCCCTTGGTGGCCCCACATTGATTTTGTGTTACGCCAAACCAGTAACAGGTGTGTCGTCAGTTGGTGTTCTTCGGGGATATGAGCTTTTAAGTCTACAAACCGGTAGCCATACAGATGATTCGCCACGGCTTGGAAAGCCTGCATGACATGGTCGATTCATTCTGAGGATTAATTCGACTCTCAATTATATCATTTGTCCACATTCAATGTGATCATCTATGAAGGAAGAAATAAATCAGATGGACGACCTTGGTCCCTCTAATCATCAATCTAAGATGCCTGACACTAAATCATCATTCTAAGATGCCTGAAACTATGGTGAGTGTAATCTTTACCTTAACTGCGGTTTTGCTTGTGTCTTTCAGGTTGAATCTGACTTCCTTCTGGATGATCTCAGCTGCGTCACCTACGCTCAACTCACAAGACAAGTTGGACGTCAGATGATTGTGGACTGAGAATGGTGTGGCTTGGCGCCCTCTAAGCCCGGACAGTTTACACTTCACCCGATCTTATAGGTACAGCCAAGTACCTGCATGTATGCTCCAACCGAGGTTGTAGCCCCACGTACCATACAATGCCTACCAAGAAGACCTAATAGCCCTAGGGGCAGAGGATTCTGACATCTTGGTAGAGTTTGCTACCACACCACGAGCACAGCTAGCACATCGATCTAGACACTCAAGATAAGTACAACTGTATCAAATCCATCCCCCTCTGTTGTCGACTGCCTCTTATGAGTTTCGCGCCATTGCCGCGTCTTGGCCGTTATGGAAGAACCTGTCCCTCCTTGACATTGTCCAGTCTTGTGCCTGGACGGCGAACTCCAAGTTCACCAATTTCTATCTGAGAGATATGTCAGTCCAGTCAGATAGCATGGCCACGCTTGGGCCGCTCATAGCTGCCCAGCACGTGGTCAAGTAAATTTTTCAAAAAATGGGGGGGGGACATTTTGTATCATCGCAGCAAATCTGCAACTTGCTGTATCATCCCATCTCATTCATACTATTGGTCCACATTTGATTCGATCACATATGGAGGAAGAAATAAATCAGATGGACGACCTTGGATCCTCTAATCATCATTCTAAGATGTCGGACACTAAATCATCATTCTAAGATGCCTGACTCCATGGTGAGTGTAATCTTTACCTTAACTGCGGTTTTGATTGTGTCTTTCAGGTTGAATCTGACTTCCTTCTGGTTGATCTCAGCTGCGTCATCTACGCTCAACTCACAAGACAAGTTGGACGTAAGACGATTGTGGACTGAGAATGGTGTGGCTTGGCGCTCTCTAAGCACGGACAGTTTACGCTTCACCCGAACTTAGGTACAGCCAAGTACCTGCATGTATGCGCATACCGAGGCGATGCCCTACGAGTCATACAATGCCTCCCAAGTAGACCTAGCAGCCTTCTGGGCAGGGGTCCTTTCTTGGTAGAGATTGCTTCCACACCACAAGCACAGCTACATGGATGTAGACACTCAAGATAAGTACATCGGTATCATATCCACATTTTAAACTTTTCGTCTTTGACCAGGGTTTCACTTGTTGATTGTTGATGTCTCATGTTTATGCCCATGTTTCTGTGTCATTCCAGCGGTTACTTAGCCTACTTTTGGAACTACAAGACCGAGGTTCCCACCTCCGTATGTTGGTACTGAGGCATTAAAATTAAGGCAGGTTTAAGACTTAGGAATCAAATATTAAACATTTATGAACAATGTTTCTATTTGTTACTAAGTCAAACCTGCTTTAATTTAATTGTCCCTCCCTTCCGTCCCCTCGTACCGCGGCCTTGTTCACTACTGGTCTCGGTTTGAGAAAGAGGATTGGAATGAGGCTTGCAGTGACCTTTATAGTAACCACGCTGTATTGAGTGGGAGAGCTCTCCTAGGGGCGGACAACTCTCCTAGGGGAGTTAACTTTTTCTTTTAACTTCCGTTTTCTACGTTTGGGTGTGCAGCTTAATGGAGATTAAGGCATTAAAATTAAAGCAGGTTTGACTTGGTAACAAATAGAAACATTGTTTATAAATGTTTAATTTCTCTTCAATCACCCCTGGATACAATAGAAACGAGGAAAATATTCAAATTATCATGAAAGGAAAGCTGTGACGTGCAGGATTAACCGTGACATGGTGGCTGCATCGGAATCTTCACAGCCGTAAAAAGCGTGGAACGGTGTCATTGTGCACGGTGTCATTGTTTGCATAATTTTTATATTGAAAATAAAAGGCCTTGAAAGTCCTTGAAAATTAGAATTTTTGAGTGAGTTTTTTTACACTATTAGTGAAGATATTACGGTACTTCTGATTTGATTATTGACACAAAAGTTGAATGTCGGAAGAGACGTTTACGTAAGATAGCCGAGATCGTAGGCGGTAATTTGATAGCAACTAAAGCTGAGGTCGGAATAGTTGGTTTTAGATTAAAAGTTAAAAAATAAAAACATGCGATAAACTAATAGGTTTTCTGTCTACTTATTCTCTAAATTATACTGTCTGAAATGTGAATTAATTTTGCTGAACCCATGAGGTAATATTCGATAAAAACACGGCTGTAAATTTGGTTGTTTCGTCACCATCATCTATCGATCTGTCTTTCGTCAGAAATATTCCAGAATACATTTACATCTGAAACAGATTGAACCAATTTTCTGATTAATTAAAACGTATAGATCGTAGATAATTTGATGCGGGTTAAGTTAGGCCTACATGCATACTATACTTGAATAAAACTGTGTAAACAGGTGAGTGACAGTGTATGGCCAAAAATGACAGAATAGCTGCAGTCGAGCCATATTTCAAGACGGAATAATGATCTGAGAAAGGTAAAAGGGAATTCTTTTTCAGCTTTGAAACATTTGTATACGCCCGCCAAAAGGCGGACGTATTATGTGATGGCGGTTTCCGTCCGTCGTGTCCGGTCTATATCTGGGACAGTTTTCTATCTACAGTTCGAATTTTTGGTGAGTGGATACCCTATGGGGAGACGATGTGTCGCGTACCAAAATGACGGTCAAGGTCAGAGGTCAAAGGTCACTGGCCTAAAAAACGGGAAATCACTGAAGTGTTCGTGTCCGGTTTATATCTGTGAACGTTTTCTATCCACAGTTGCAATTTTTTTGTGAGTGGATAACCTAGGTGGAGACGACGTGTCGCGTACCGAAATTCAGGTCGTGGTCGGGGGTCAAAGGTCACTGTTGCCTAAAATCAGGAAATCATTGATCTTTGACAGTTTTCTATCTACAGTTCTAATTTTTGGTGAGTGGATGCCCTAGGGGGAACGATATGTTGCATACCAAATGTTCTAATTGTTTGTGAGTGGATTCAATAGAGAGAAATGAAGTGTCGCACACCAAAATATGTCAAGGTCAAAGGTCAGTGTCCCCAAAATCAGGAAATTTTAAAAATAACATTTTTTTATATCAGTAGATACATTAGCGGGACACGATGTGTCACAAATTAAAATGTAGGTCAAGGTCACTGTGACCCCAAAATCGTGAAATTGTTAAAAATCATAAAATCGTGATTTTTTTAGTCCGTTGAAAAATTACGGGGAGTCGTTTTGTCATGTACCAAAATTTAGATCCAGGTCAATATTCAAGGTCACTGTGACCCCAGACTCAAGGTCAAAGGTCAGTGTGACCTAAAAATCAGGAAATCATCAAAAGATTACTATTTTTTGTGGGTGAAATCAATAGGGGAAATGAAGTGTCGCACACCAAGAATTAGTTCAAGGTCAAAGGTCAAGGTGACTGACCCCAAAATCGTGAAATTGTTAAAAATCATGATTTTTGTGTCCATTGAGAAATTACGGGGAGACGGTTTGTCATGTACCAAAATTTAGGTCAAGGTCAATAGTCAAGGTCACTAGGACTGCGGAATCAAGAAATCTTTAAAAATTATTTTTTTGTGATAGTAAATACATTAGGGGGACATGATGTGTCATGTACCAAAATGTAGGTCAAGGCCGAGCATCCGGTTACTGTGACCTCCAAAATCATGAAAATCATGTTTTTTTGGTGTCGTGTACCAAAATTTAGGTCAAGGTCAAAGATCAAGGTCACTGTGACCCCAGAATCAGGAAATCATTCAAAGTAACTTTTTTCTGCCAGTTTATACATTAGAGGGATATGATGTGTTGCATATCAAAATGTGGGTCCAAGGTCAAGGTCACTGTGACCCCGAAATCAAGAAATCATTAAGTCACATTTTCATATGCCTGTCAAAGACGAGGACGTGTAATGCGATTTTGGGATCTGTCTATTCATCCAATAACATTTGTTGTCCATGCAATATCTCTAGTTTCAAGGTATGAATTGTTACCAAATTTTGAGTATACCTTACTCGCATGGCAAAGAGGAGCCATACATTTTGAGATCAATTTGTCAACGGTCAAGGTCACAGTCTTCCCAAAACTGAATCAGTTTTAGCTGACTATATGTGTTAGGTCGGAATATTCAGAGTTCTCTCCCCTACATGTAAATGGCAGTTATCCTGTGGAGTTTTCTCCCATGTTTGAAACAGCTGCATTTATTTAAACTGTTGTGAAATAAAAACCATAAATTTACTAATTTATGAGTTTCATACCTGTTTATTAACTCAAGAACATAGGTTTACTTCATCACTTTCTTCTTCTTTCATGAAAAATTATCTCGACTGAAAGGAAACTACTATTTTCTTGTGATTGACTATTGTCGATTTCAGTGTGGGATATGCGAGCACTCGGCTCTTGCTTCAAGGTCAACTAGTTAACAGAGGTAGCAGGAACACAACTGGGCTGGGTGGTGCTTAGTTGGTTCGTCGTGATATAGCTGAAATATTGTTGAAAGCGACGTTAAATTCTATTCACTCACTCACTCACTAGTTAACATAGTTCAGCTCATTTTAGTTTATCATTCAATAGAAGATGTGATATATGTTACATTCTCAGGCACAAAATTGTAGACCTTTCTCTGGACTGCTAGTTATCAATTGCAATCAAGGCTATTAAACAACCTTGAAATCTGGACCAATGTAATTCCAGATATACGGGCGTAAATTGAAGCCCCTTGGGCTCTTGTTATGTTTTATTTTTCATGAGAATCGTGATCTCAGTGTGACGAAGGCATAATATATTGAGGGTTTGGACCACGTGCCATGCTGTCCAAGTATTGATCACGTGATGTTATTGCAACTCCGTATGGCGGGAAAATGTACAACCAACACGTGGCATGTTGAAACTTTCATTCTACCATGTCTACAGACCCCACTCAATTATTTTCATACATTTGTTAATAATGTTCGAAGGGATACAGTGAATTGTTAGAATGGGCAAGCAATTCATGTCTTTCGTTTAGCCGCTATTCATGGCATGATGAGCTCGTTCCAGCTGAGAAGATTGTATATCGTCTCCGACGAGTTGGCCCTGATATGGGTCTCAGTCGAGGTGACCCTGATATGGGCCTTCAGATAGTGTCGGGCGCTTGCTTAATTTGTTGTTCGTTTGAAAAGCCCTTCCACAATATTTCCCTAAATTATTAGGTTTGATTCTCGATCTGAATGACGTAATCTGTGTTTCTTCATTATTCGTTATTTATTTTCCCGTAAACATCATTGGCGTCACTGGGGTAGTTGGGTCTAGTCTTCTCGGCCGTGAAAAACATTCTGCAAGAGTTCAAGCATGTCCCGAAGAGGAAAATATGCCCTTGTCCCTTGGTGGCCCCACATTGATTTTGTGTTACGCCAAACCAGTAACAGGTGTGTCGTCAGTTGGTGTTCTTCGGGGATATGAGCTTTTAAGTCTACAAACCGGTAGCCATACAGATGATTCGCCACGGCTTGGAAAGCCTGCATGACATGGTCGATTCATTCTGAGGATTAATTCGACTCTCAATTATATCATTTGTCCACATTCAATGTGATCATCTATGAAGGAAGAAATAAATCAGATGGACGACCTTGGTCCCTCTAATCATCAATCTAAGATGCCTGACACTAAATCATCATTCTAAGATGCCTGAAACTATGGTGAGTGTAATCTTTACCTTAACTGCGGTTTTGCTTGTGTCTTTCAGGTTGAATCTGACTTCCTTCTGGATGATCTCAGCTGCGTCACCTACGCTCAACTCACAAGACAAGTTGGACGTCAGATGATTGTGGACTGAGAATGGTGTGGCTTGGCGCCCTCTAAGCCCGGACAGTTTACACTTCACCCGATCTTATAGGTACAGCCAAGTACCTGCATGTATGCTCCAACCGAGGTTGTAGCCCCACGTACCATACAATGCCTACCAAGAAGACCTAATAGCCCTAGGGGCAGAGGATTCTGACATCTTGGTAGAGTTTGCTACCACACCACGAGCACAGCTAGCACATCGATCTAGACACTCAAGATAAGTACAACTGTATCAAATCCATCCCCCTCTGTTGTCGACTGCCTCTTATGAGTTTCGCGCCATTGCCGCGTCTTGGCCGTTATGGAAGAACCTGTCCCTCCTTGACATTGTCCAGTCTTGTGCCTGGACGGCGAACTCCAAGTTCACCAATTTCTATCTGAGAGATATGTCAGTCCAGTCAGATAGCATGGCCACGCTTGGGCCGCTCATAGCTGCCCAGCACGTGGTCAAGTAAATTTTTCAAAAAATGGGGGGGGGGACATTTTGTATCATCGCAGCAAATCTGCAACTTGCTGTATCATCCCATCTCATTCATACTATTGGTCCACATTTGATTCGATCACATATGGAGGAAGAAATAAATCAGATGGACGACCTTGGATCCTCTAATCATCATTCTAAGATGTCGGACACTAAATCATCATTCTAAGATGCCTGACTCCATGGTGAGTGTAATCTTTACCTTAACTGCGGTTTTGATTGTGTCTTTCAGGTTGAATCTGACTTCCTTCTGGTTGATCTCAGCTGCGTCATCTACGCTCAACTCACAAGACAAGTTGGACGTAAGACGATTGTGGACTGAGAATGGTGTGGCTTGGCGCTCTCTAAGCACGGACAGTTTACGCTTCACCCGAACTTAGGTACAGCCAAGTACCTGCATGTATGCGCATACCGAGGCGATGCCCTACGAGTCATACAATGCCTCCCAAGTAGACCTAGCAGCCTTCTGGGCCTTTCTTGGTAGAGATTGCTTCCACACCACAAGCACAGCTACATGGATGTAGACACTCAAGATAAGTACATCGGTATCATATCCACATTTTAACCTTTTCGTCTTTGACCAGGGTTTCACTTGTTGATTGTTGATGTCTCATGTTTATGCCCATGTTTCTGTGTCATTCCAGCGGTTACTTAGCCTACTTTTGGAACTACAAGACCGAGGTTCCCACCTCCGTATGTTGGTACTGAGGCATTAAAATTAAGGCAGGTTTAAGACTTAGGAATCAAATATTAAACATTTATGAACAATGTTTCTATTTGTTACTAAGTCAAACCTGCTTTAATTTAATTGTCCCTCCCTTCCGTCCCCTCGTACCGCGGCCTTGTTCACTACTGGTCTCGGTTTGAGAAAGAGGATTGGAATGAGGCTTGCAGTGACCTTTATAGTAACCACGCTGGATTGAGTGGGAGAGCTCTCCTAGGGGCGGACAACTCTCCTAGGGGAGTTAACTTTTTCTTTTAACTTCCGTTTTCTACGTTTGGGTGTGCAGCTTAATGGAGATTAAGGCATTAAAATTAAAGCAGGTTTGACTTGGTAACAAATAGAAACATTGTTTATAAATGTTTAATTTCTCTTCAATCACCCCTGGATAAAATAGAAACGAGGAAAATATTCAAATTATCATGAAAGGAAAGCTGTGACGTGCAGGATTAACCGTGACATGGTGGCTGCATCGGAATCTTCACAGCCGTAAAAAGCGTGGAACGGTGTCATTGTGCACGGTGTCATTGTTTGCATAATTTTTATATTGAAAATAAAAGGCCTTGAAAGTCCTTGAAAATTAGAATTTTTGAGTGAGTTTTTTTACACTATTAGTGAAGATATTACGGTACTTCTGATTTGATTATTGACACAAAAGTTGAATGTCGGAAGAGACGTTTACGTAAGATAGCCGAGATCGTAGGCGGTAATTTGATAGCAACTAAAGCTGAGGTCGGAATAGTTGGTTTTAGATTAAAAGTTAAAAAATAAAAACATGCGATAAACTAATAGGTTTTCTGTCTACTTATTCTCTAAATTATACTGTCTGAAATGTGAATTAATTTTGCTGAACCCATGAGGTAATATTCGATAAAAACACGGCTGTAAATTTGGTTGTTTCGTCACCATCATCTATCGATCTGTCTTTCGTCAGAAATATTCCAGAATACATTTACATCTGAAACAGATTGAACCAATTTTCTGATTAATTAAAACGTATAGATCGTAGATAATTTGATGCGGGTTAAGTTAGGCCTACATGCATACTATACTTGAATAAAACTGTGTAAACAGGTGAGTGACAGTGTATGGCCAAAAATGACAGAATAGCTGCAGTCGAGCCATATTTCAAGACGGAATAATGATCTGAGAAAGGTAAAAGGGAATTCTTTTTCAGCTTTGAAACATTTTTATACGCCCGCCAAAAGGCGGACGTATTATGTGATGGCGGTTTCCGTCCGTCGTGTCCGGTCTGGGACAGTTTTCTATCTACAGTTCGAATTTTTGGTGAGTGGATACCCTATGGGGAGACGATGTGTCGCGTACCAAAATGACGGTCAAGGTCAGAGGTCAAAGGTCACTGGCCTAAAAAACGGGAAATCACTGAAGTGTTCGTGTCCGGTTTATATCTGTGAACGTTTTCTATCCACAGTTGCAATTTTTTTGTGAGTGGATAACCTAGGTGGAGACGACGTGTCGCGTACCGAAATTCAGGTCGTGGTCGGAGGTCAAAGGTCACTGTTGCCTAAAATCAGGAAATCATTGATCTTTGACAGTTTTCTATCTACAGTTCTAATTTTTGGTGAGTGGATGCCCTAGGGGGAACGATATGTTGCATACCAAATGTTCTAATTGTGAGTGGATTCAATAGAGGGAAATGAAGTGTCGCACACCAAAATATGTCAAGGTCAAAGGTCAGTGTCCCCAAAATCAGGAAATTTTAAAAATAACATTTTTTTATATCAGTAGATACATTAGCGGGACACGATGTGTCACAAATTAAAATGTAGGTCAAGGTCACTGTGACCCCAAAATCGTGAAATTGTTAAAAATCATAAAATCGTGATTTTTTTAGTCCGTTGAAAAATTACGGGGAGTCGTTTTGTCATGTACCAAAATTTAGATCCAGGTCAATATTCAAGGTCACTGTGACCCCAGACTCAAGGTCAAAGGTCAGTGTGACCTAAAAATCAGGAAATCATCAAAAGATTACTATTTTTTGTGGGTGGATTCAATAGGGGAAATGAAGTGTCGCACACCAAGAATTAGTTCAAGGTCAAAGGTCAAGGTGACTGACCCCAAAATCGTGAAATTGTTAAAAATTATGATTTTTGTGTCCATTGAGAAATTACGGGGAGACGGTTTGTCATGTACCAAAATTTAGGTCAAGGTCAATAGTCAAGGTCACTAGGACTGCGGAATCAAGAAATCTTTAAAAATTATTTTTTTGTGATAGTAAATACATTAGGGGGACATGATGTGTCATGTACCAAAATGTAGGTCAAGGCCGAGCATCCGGTTACTGTGACCTCCAAAATCATGAAATTCATGAAAATCATGTTTTTTTGGTGTCGTGTACCAAAATTTAGGTCAAGGTCAAAGATCAAGGTCACTGTGACCCCATAATCAGGAAATCATTCAAAGTAACTTTTTCTGCCAGTTTATACATTAGAGGGATATGATGTGTTGCATATCAAAATGTGGGTCCAAGGTCAAGGTCACTGTGACCCCGAAATCAAGAAATCATTAAGTCACATTTTCATATGCCTGTCAAAGACGAGGACGTGTAATGCGATTTTGGGATCTGTCTATTCATCCAATAACATTTGTTGTCCATGCAATATGTCTAGTTTCAAGGTATGAATTGTTACCAAATTTTGAGTATACCTTACTCGCATGGCAAAGAGGAGCCATACATTTTGAGATCAATTTGTCAACGGTCAAGGTCACAGTCTTCCCAAAACTGAATCGGTTTTAGCTGACTATATGTGTTAGGTCGGAATATTCAGAGTTCTCTCCCCTACATGTAAATGGCAGTTATCCTGTGGAGTTTTCTCCCATGTTTGAAACAGCTGCATTTATTTAAACTGTTGTGAAATAAAAACCATAAATTTACTAATTTATGAGTTTCATACCTGTTTATTAACTCAAGAACATAGGTTTACTTCATCACTTTCTTCTTCTTTCATGAAAAATTATCTCGACTGAAAGGAAACTACTATTTTCTTGTGATTGACTATTGTCGATTTCAGTGTGGGATATGCGAGCTCTCGGCTCTTGCTTCAAGGTCAACTAGTTAACAGAGGTAGCAGGAACACAACTGGGCTGGGTGGTGCTTAGTTGGTTCGTCGTGATATAGCTGAAATATTGTTGAAAGCGACGTTAAATTCTATTCACTCACTCACTCACTAGTTAACATAGTTCAGCTCATTTTAGTTTATCATTCAATAGAAGATGTGATATATGTTACATTCTCAGGCACAAAATTGTAGACCTTTCTCTGGACTGCTAGTTATCAATTGCAATCAAGGCTATTAAACAACCTTGAAATCTGGACCAATGTAATTCCAGATATACGGGCGTAAATTGAAGCCCCTTGGGCTCTTGTTATGTTTTATTTTTCATGAGAATCGTGATCTCAGTGTGACGAAGGCATAATATATTGAGGGTTTGGACCACGTGCCATGCTGTCCAAGTATTGATCACGTGATGTTATTGCAACTCCGTATGGCGGGAAAATGTACAACCAACACGTGGCATGTTGAAAC
Source organism: Hanleya hanleyi (assembly GCA_036873755.1). Lineage (NCBI taxonomy): Eukaryota > Metazoa > Mollusca > Polyplacophora > Lepidopleurida > Hanleyidae > Hanleya > Hanleya hanleyi. The sequence goes on from JAVTVY010024681.1 coordinate 56,801, forward strand.
TTTCATTCTACCATGTCTACAGACCCCACTCAATTATTTTCATACATTTGTTAATAATGTTCGAAGGGATACAGTGAATTGTTAGAATGGGCAAGCAATTCATGTCTTTCGTTTAGCCGCTATTCATGGCATGATGAGCTCGTTCCAGCTGAGAAGATTGTATATCGTCTCCGACGAGTTGGCCCTGATATGGGTCTCAGTCGAGGTGACCCTGATATGGGCCTTCAGATAGTGTCGGGCGCTTGCTTAATTTGTTGTTCGTTTGAAAAGCCCTTCCACAATATTTCCCTAAATTATTAGGTTTGATTCTCGATCTGAATGACGTAATCTGTGTTTCTTCATTATTCGTTATTTATTTTCCCGTAAACATCATTGGCGTCACTGGGGTAGTTGGGTCTAGTCTTCTCGGCCGTGAAAAACATTCTGCAAGAGTTCAAGCATGTCCCGAAGAGGAAAATATGCCCTTGTCCCTTGGTGGCCCCACATTGATTTTGTGTTACGCCAAACCAGTAACAGGTGTGTCGTCAGTTGGTGTTCTTCGGGGATATGAGCTTTTAAGTCTACAAACCGGTAGCCATACAGATGATTCGCCACGGCTTGGAAAGCCTGCATGACATGGTCGATTCATTCTGAGGATTAATTCGACTCTCAATTATATCATTTGTCCACATTCAATGTAATCATCTATGAAGGAAGAAATAAATCAGATGGACGACCTTGGTCCCTCTAATCATCAATCTAAGATGCCTGACACTAAATCATCATTCTAAGATGCCTGAAACTATGGTGAGTGTAATCTTTACCTTAACTGCGGTTTTGCTTGTGTCTTGTCCCTTATATGTGTTGTAATTTCAGGTTGAATCTGACTTCCTTCTGGATGATTCAGCTTGCGTCACCTACGCCTTCAACTCACAAGACAAAGCTGGACGTCAGATGATTGTGGACTGAGAATGGTGTGGCTTGGCGCCCCTAAGCCCGACAAAGCTTCATACTTCACCGATCTTATAGGTACAGCCAAGTACCTGCATGTATGCTCCAACCGAGGTTGTAGCCCCACGTACCATACAATGCCTAAATAAGAAGACCAATAGCCCTAGGGGCAGAGGATTCTGGACATCTTGGTGAGTTTGCTACTGTTTCTCACCTCCCACGAGCACAGCAGCACATGGATTCAGACACTCAAGATAAGTACAACTGTATCAAATCCATCCCCTGTTGTCTACTGCTTCTTCTCATGAGATTCGCGCCATTGCCACGTCATGGCCTTTATGGAAGAACCTGTCCCTCCTTGACATTGTCCAGTCTTGTGCCTGGACGGCGAACTCCACGTTCACCAATTTCTATCTGAGAGATATGTCAGTCCAGTCAGATAGGATGACCGCGCTTGGGCCGCTCATAGCTGCCCAGCACGTGGTCAAGTAAATTTTTCAAAAAAGGGGGGGGGGCGGCATTTTGTATCATCGCAGCAAATCTGCAACTTGCTGTATCATCTCATCTCGTTTCTCAATTATATCATTGGTCCACATTCAACTTGATCATATATGAAGGAAGAAATAAGTCAGATGGACGACCTTGGACCCTCTAATCATCAATCTAAGATGCCGGACACTAAATCATCATTCTAAGATGCCTGACACTATGGTGAGTGTAATCTTTACCTTAACTGCGGTTTTGATTGTGTCTTTCAGGTTGAATCTGACTTCCTTCTGGATGATCTCAGCTGCGTCACCAACGCTCAACTCACAAGACAAGTTGGACGTAAGACGATTGTGGACTGAGAATGGTGTGGCTTGGCGCCCTCTAAGCCCGGACAGTTTACGCTTCACCCGACCTTATAGGTACAGCCAAGTACCTGCATGTATGGTCCAACCGAGGCTATAGCCCCACGTGTCATACAATGCCTACCAAGAAGACCTAACAGCCCTAGTGGCAGAGGATTCTGACATCTTGGTAGAGTTTGCTACCACACCACGAGCACAGCTACATGGATGTAGACACTCAAGATAAGTACATCTGTATCATATCCACATTTTAACCTTTTACGTCTTTGACCAGGGTTTCACTTGTTGATTGTTGATGTCTCATGCTTATGCCCATGTCTGTGTCATCCCAGCGGTTACTTAGCCTGCTTTTGGAACTACTACAAGACCGAGGTTCCCACCTCCGTATTGGTACTGAGGCATTAAAATTAAAGCAGGTTTAAGATTTAGGAATCAAATATTAAACATTTATAAACAATGTTTCTATTTGTTACTAAATCAAACCTGCTTTAATTTAATTGTCCCTCCCTTCCGTCCCCTCGTACCGCGGCCTTGTTCACTACTGGTCTCGGTTTGTTACAATGAGAAAGAGGATTGGAATGAGTCTTGCAGTGCCTTTTATAGTAACCACACTGGGATGAGTGGGAGAGCTCTCCTAGGGGCGGACAACTCTCTCCTAGGGGAGTTAACTTTTAGTTTTACTTCCGTTTTCTACGTTTGAATTGTGCAGCTTAATGGAGATTAAGGCATTAAAATTAAAGCAGGTTTGATTTAGTAACAAATAGAAACATTGTTTATAAATGTTTAATATTTAGTGGATCCATGGCGAGAATTTTATCCGGAGATGAGAAGGTATACCTGGCGGAAGCCCACCCCAATCAAACAAGCACGTCTGGACTTTTTTCTATTATCCCGTGATATACTACATTGTGTGCATAATACAAACATTCATCCATCTTATCGAACAGATCATTCATTGATTAGTATATCTCTAAAATTTGAAAATCTTCAAAGAGGAAAAGGGTTCTGGAAATTCAATAACTCTTTACTCAAAGACAGGGCCTATGTAGATGCAGTTAAAACAGTTATAAATGAAACAATACAAGAATATAAAGCTGAGGGGGATAATTTTCAGGAGAATTACACTATTAGTGATCAATTGTTATTTGAGGTTATACTTTTAAAAATTAGAGGGAAGACTATAGCATATTCGTCTAATAAAAAACGACAGTCAAAAGTTAAGGAAACCGAACTATCGGCTAAATTACAAAACTTAGAGGAAAAACTAGATAAAGAGAAGGACATTGATTACAAAAATACAACACTGAAAGAGATAAGAACCATAAAAGATGAATTAGAAAAAATAAATAAAAATAAGGTTGATGGCACAATTACTCGTACAAAAGCTAAATTGGCAGAATATGACGAAAAACCGACTAAATATTTTTTGACGTTGGAACATCGAAATTATATTAAAAAATCAATTACTCGGATTCAAAATTCTGAAGATAAAATCATTAGAGAACCAAAACATATATTAGAAGAAACTAAAAGATATTATAAACGACTTTATAGCAAAAAAGAAACTAGTCTAGTTAATTTAGAGGAGCTATTGGGAAATAAGGTGTCTAAATTAAATACGGAACAGTCAAATGATCTTGAAGGGGAATTGTCCAAAGAGGAGATCTTGGGGGCTTTAAAAAAGATGAAGAACGAAAAAAGTCCAGGATCGGATGGCTACACTGCAGAATTTTTCAATTTTTTTGGATAGATTTGAATAAATATTTATTGAATGCATTGAATTATGCGTATAATAATGATTCCCTATCAATAACACAGAGACAAGGAGTCATTACATGTTTCCCGAAAGAGGGTAAACCAAAGCATTTTTTGAAGAACTGGAGACCCATCACTCTTCTTAATATTTCTTACAAAATTGGGGCTGCAGCAATCGCACAAAGAATTAAAAAGTATTTACCTCATCTTATAAGCGAAGATCAAAACGGTTTTATACCCGGAAGATATATTGGTGAAAACACAAGATTAACATACGATTTAATGCAATATACCGAGGATCATCATATACATGGGATGCTATTACTGCTTGACTTTGAAAAAGCTTTTGATTCTGTGGATTGGGCATATTTGCACCAAACAATAGCATTGTTTAATTTCGGTCCGTCTATTCAACATTGGATAAAGCTGATATATAAAAATGCACAGTCGTGTGTAATCGTCAATGGGCATGCTTCCGATTTCTTTGAGATCACTCGTGGCTGCCGTCAGGGAGACCCCCTCTCACCTTACCTTTTCCTGTTGTGTGCTGAAATTCTTTCAATTATGCTCAGGAACAATAACAACATTAGTGGAATTAAAGTAGGAGATCATGAATTTAAATTATCACAATATGCTGATGATACGACCATATTTTTAGATGGTTCTCAGAAGAGCTTATACGCATGTCTCCGAACTTTGGAGAGCTTTGAACAAATTTCAGGTTTGAAAATGAACGCCGATAAAGCTAGGATTATTTGGATTGGCTCCAAAAAGTACTCTGATATTAAATATAAAACAAAATGGCACCTCGACTGGAAACAGGATGCCTTCGAAATGTTAGGGCTTGTATTCACTTTAAATTTGGCAGAAATGGTTGAGAGAAACTATAAAGATAAATTAAGAGAAATCGAAATTATTATGAAAATCTGGTCACAACGTTATTTATCACCACTAGGTAGAATCGTCATTATGAAAAGTTTATTGATATCGAAATTGAATCATCTGTTCTCTTCTCTCCCAAACCCACCCATGATATTAATTGAGGAATTTCAAAAGAAAATATTCGAATATATATGGAATTCGAAACCAGATCAAATTTCTAGAAAAATAGCCAAACATCCAGTGAAGTTGGGGGGATTGAAAGTGCCTGATATACACTATACAATTCAAGCACAGAAAATTTCCTGGATAAGAAGACTATATAAAAAGACTCCCAAATGGGGCGAAATACTTAGGACATATGTTCCTGAAAATCTAACCTAATACAGATGGGTAATACAGCGTTAAGGAATATGGTGATACCACTTGTAGGAAACACTTTTTGGAAGGATGTTTTAGTAGCATACGGAGATTTTAAGCAAAAATGCACCATTGATCGTGCCAGTAAATTCTCGAACGAGTTATTATGGCTTAATGACAAATTCATAATAGATAATAAATTATTATATTATAAACACTGGGATAGAAAAGGTGTGCGTTTTGTCGACGATCTGCTGGACGTATCTGGAAAGTTCCTCTCTATAAATAAGTTTAACGATACATTTGGTACTGATGTTAATTACTTGGAGTTTATGGGAGTTTGTCATGCAGTAAAAAAAAGCAGCAAAAGATATAGGGATTGAAATGATTAAAGCGCAAACATATTGTCCACTAATACCGCCACATGTACTTCAGCTTATAAAGGATGTAAAAGGCTGTAGGACATACTATGATACTTTATTATCCCCTACATTTATAAAGCGAACTGCCAATTTAAAATGGGAGACCGCTTTTGGAAAAATATTTAGTAGAAATGAATGGCAAAACATCTATTTGCTACAAAATAATTACAGAGAAGTAAAATTTAAGTGGCTACATTATAAAATTGTGAATAGAATTTTGACGACAAATATCTTTGCTCATAGATTATATTCTAATGTCAGCAATTTGTGTACTTTCTGTGCAAGTTCAGCTGAAACGATTATTCATATATTCTGGGAATGTTTAGTGATTCGTCCAATTTGGTTTGAACTAGAAAAATGGTTGGGAACGGCAGGGATAAAAATTCAATTTACGCCAGAAAAAGTAATACTAGGACTATTAGGGTTGCAATACAAACCATTGGACTACTTACTCGTTACAATAAAACACTGTACATGTATATATCAAATGAAAGCACTGAACAAAATTCCTACTTTCGATGTAATCCTGAGAAAAATGAAATCTATATATATTACAGATAAATTTATCAGAAGTAAGAATGGAGACCGTAGAATTTTTGACCAATACTGATCCTCGCTCCATCTGCTATTGGCAGATAACTGAATTTTTTCATGCCAATTCTGCCATTAAGGAAACAATTTTCTACTTAATATTAAATTCAATATATCAATAGCTCAACCTCACTTGATGAAAAGCTGCATGTTTTCTATGTAATTTGCTGTACTTCGGTAAATATTGTGTTTTGCTTTGTATTGCCTGTATGTGTGTGTATGCCTGAAAAATCAATAAAATATCAATTAAAAAAAAAATTATGGGATATAATACATTAATGCTTCACCAATGAAAATATAATTGTCACACATACAAGTGTTTATTGGACACCGCAGCCTTATGTACATACCTGTTTCCCCCAATTTCTTTCTTCGAGAATTGACAAGATCTCCCTTCCAGCCCTCTTCTCGCTTGTTACTTTGCTTTTCTGTTCGTCTTTCTTGGACGTTCATTCTGAAAATACAAAATGAATTCATTGAAGATAACAGTGAGGAGTTAATAATCCAGCATACATAACCCATGTCTGCATTCTGTGTATTTTGTTTTTAGTTCTGGGAAATAACTGTCACAATAATTTTTTCTTAAATGCTCATTTATTGCGACAGAAAACTTAATGGAATAGAAAAACACAGTTCATATAAATTGTACTCAAGCTTACATGTATCCTGAAAACAATCGGTAATAGCCATATCACACCTTGTTACAATACAAGGAGAAAATGGGACATACAGACAATATCCAGTTCCACAATTGAAATTCGTCTGATGTGTGTAGTGGTGAATAAGCACTCATCGAGGGAAAGTTACTTATCCTAGTTTTGCAGAAATAACTCACTAAATATGTGGATAAAACAAATATGTGCAGAGGCATTTTCCGCACGTTGGTGCTTTGACGAGTTTCGCAATTTTTGTCCCCGGTTTCGCAAACAGCGACCCTCTGCCAAATTCAATTGTAGACTTCGTTTACTGGCATACTGTTTACTACATGTAGCTTAAGTTGATTTAAGCTGATTTTTCACTTGCTATAGAATTACCTCATCTTCGGGACTGGAGGATCGTTTTCTGGATATCGTTTCTCTGCTCTCTTTCCAGACTACCAAGGGATTTCCTAATGTCGGATATATCCTCTCCATCAAGAAGTCTGTCCAGTATAGATTTCAGCTTGGGTCGCTCGTCTGAAATAGAGAAATATCACATAACTTAATCTCAACTTGCTTAATGTGATCCCCCTCTTATTAGGATTAATAAGTTGAATTTTTTTTGGTCGTAACAAATAAATAAAGTGCTCACGTAAACAGGGAAGCCAGGAGAGCATGATAACATTTACCATTCAAGTGTACAACGAGCCAAATGATCACAACTGGTAAAAAAAGTTCCACATGCACCGAGCTTAAAACGTGAAATCGCCATAAAAACTGCAAATTTTAGCAGAGTGGAAGTCACGTGTTCAAAGAGAACTTCAAAGCAAGGGAAATAACTCTGATAGTTGTTCAGGTGAAAACAATTGGAGGGTCGGGTAGCTGACGTAAGAAAATTATGTTCTGTATGTTGACTCCGCGTACTGTGTAACACAGGCGAGTCCCACCCGTCGAGCGCCTCATTGTTTTTTTTTCCGGGAAAGTGGAAGAGCGGGTCTATAAAATGTTTCAAGGATTACAGACGATTTACAGGGTTTTAGAAAGAAAGATTTCTACAGTTGTTCATTCTATTAATATCACTCTATGATATTGCTCAATTCAGCCCGCTCGAAAACCCTTTGACGAAAAATATGGTTGCGTTTCCTTTGCATTTCGGTTCGAGGCTATATGGTTCCAGATTTTTCAACTCGTTCCATTCATTTGTGTTGTTCGGGGACCTCGTGGATGACGTGTCTTCCGCCAAAACATGTCAAACAGGTTTTTGTCAAAGGTCAAGTCATTGGTCATCGGATCGCTGACGTAACATTTCCTGATTGCAATTTATCAGGCTACGCAACAATCAGCGCCGAAACACAGCCTTCACAATCCTACTCTTATTCATGCTATTTTCCTGTTGCTCAGCGTTAAAGCAGGTGGCTTTTCTACAAATATATGGTAAATAAAAATGAGATATCAAATAATACATTTACATAATTAACACTCGGATTTACATCATTATATTTATTACAGTACTTACCACCGAATCTCAAAACTTTGGCTGAAACAACTGGAATCGTTGTTGAGCCCATCCCGTTCAATGTATTCGTGAACTGTTATGGCGATACGAAATTTTACAATGCCAAACATCATGGAGGGTCCAGTTTTCGTCTCATTTTCGCTGCATCCTGTTTGTAGTAATCTATTGATTATTCGATAGGCTTTTGGGAGAGTGCAAATGCGATGAATGTACCCTGCTAAACAATGGCTTGGTTAGCCAGGATAATCGCTCGCTGCCGCTGCCTCTCGCTGTGCCGCATTAATCTGTGCGACGGACTGGTCTCAGCGACGGCGTGGAGCACTTCCGTTACTGTTGAGTTAGGAACCCTAAAGTAACGCTAAAATCTCACTCAACTTTATCACGAACAGTAATCCATTCTGTCTTTTGACAGAGGACTGCATGGTCGAATAATTAGTCCCATTACAGGTCGAAGAACTCGCGACAAAACAGACCAAACAGAAAATTACTTTTTCACCGCCATGTTTGTCGTAGCCGCGTTTTCGATCTCACACTTGACATCGGAATCGATCGATCATTCGGAAAAACAACGGAAATCAGCGAAGTATAGCAACAATAGCCTGACTATTAAAAGAGGGAATTTTATTCGAATCTTTATTAGATTTGAATGTTGGAATATTAGAGGACATATTCAGTGGATAAACAGCCTGTTCGAAAAAATAAGACGCAAAAAAATTCCCGGCGACGATGTCACTTTTTTTGTCAGCCTGACTGTACGTGTTGTCTGAGGATTAATTCGGCAACTACTGAACTGACAAATAGTTTTGATAAAAATACTCCTGTATTAAAGTTTAGAAAACGTTTTCGCATCAAATGTAAGAAAAATCTTATGAAGCATTGAAGCACATGTAGACTGTGAGTGTCAGCTTCCAAAGTTTCAGCTTGCATCACATTTCCCTTTCCTATTCGTGGGGTGGCTTTTCATGGAAGCAAGGCCTGCACGGTAGCTCTGCAGGGTCAAATTTTGCGGAGTTGAAAATGTCACTTCCTATTTCCGGGAACTACGGGAAGACTCTTCCCTTAATTGTCCCCCGCCGCAACGCGGCCGGGGGACTTTAAAATGGTTCTTGCTTCTATGTGTCCGTGCATGTCCGTGCATGTCTGTTCGAATGATTACTTCCTAACGCTTTGTTGGATTCTTCCGAAATTCGGCATACACATTCCTTGCGACAAGACGCCAGTCGGTACCGCATTTCAGCAACATCTGCCTGAAGGTGGCGCCACTGGGTCAAAATGGTTCTTGCTTCTTTGTGTCCGTAGATGTCAGTTACAAGCGATAACTTCCAAACGCTTTCTCGGATTCTTCCGAAATTCGGCATACACATTCCTTGTGAGAAGACGCGGTTGCGGTTGCGTACTGGATTTCAGTAACATTTGCCTGAAGCCACTGAGTTTCGCTTCTTCGTGTCCGTTCCAGTTAAAATGGGTCTTGCTCTCTTTGTGTCTGTGGATGTCTGTTCAAATTCTTCACAGGCGATAACTTCCAAAAGCTTTGTCGGATTCCTTCGAAATTTAGCATATACACTCCTTGTGACCAGACATGGGTTGGTATTGCGTTTCAGCAAGATCCACCTGAAGGTGGCGCCACTGGGTCTTGTTCCAATCTTCTGTGCATGTCCGTGGATGTTCGTGGTTGTCCATTCAAATTCTTCACAAGCGATAACTTCCAAATGCTTTGTCGAATTTCTTCGATATTTGGCATATGCATTCCTTGTGACAAGATGTTGATTGGTATTGCGTTTCAGAGATATCTGCCTGTATGTGGTGCCACTAGGGTTATTTCCGTTATTTTGTGCTGCAAGCGATAACTTTGGAACGCTTTGAAATGTCGCTTGAAATTGAGTTTCGACCACTTGCGCATACAGGGTGGCGCCACCTGGTGGCAACTTCTAAATTTGGTTTCCAGGCAATAACTTGAGAAGTGCTCATCGAATTCTTTCCAAATTAGGCATGCATATACCTTGTACCTTGCCATGAAATGTTGATTGGGATTGCGTTTCATCCACTTCTGCTTACAGGTGACGCCACCTGGTGACAAAATCTGAAATTTGTTTTCGGCCAATAACTTGAGAACTGCATGCTCATCGGATTCTTCTCAAATTTAGCATGCATGTACCATGCCAGGAGATGTTGCATGGGATTGCCTTTCACTCACTTGCACTTACAGGTGGCACTTACAAAATCCCAAATTTGTCTCCGGGTAATACCATGCCCTAAGATGTCGCTTGAGATTGCATTTCGCCCACTTGCGCCTATAGGTGGCGCCACCAGGTGTTAAAATCACAATTTCTTTTCAGCTATTAACTTGAGAAATGCTCATCGGAATCTCCTCAAATTTAGCATGCATGTATCATGCCAGGAGATGTTGCGTGGGATTGCGTTTCGCTCACTTTTACTTACAGGTGGTGCCACTTGGTGGCGAATACCAGATTTGTTTCCGGCTAATAACTTGAGAACCGCTCGTCAGATTCTTCTCAAATCTGGTATGAATATATCATGACATATGATGTCGCTTAGGGATCGTTTCCATTAATCGTTTTTTCTTCAGTCGCGATTTTTCTTCAATTTTCTCGATTGAAAAACGATCAATCGCGAATCAGTCGCGAGGATATCGAGAGAAAAAATGAGAAAAAACGATTGAACCTTTTCTGGAAAAAACCATTCTCTCGCGATATCGTTTTTGAATCGTTTACCCATGCGCGATCCGTTCTTGATCGCGAATCTTCAATCGGGAGAGAATCGTTTTTTTCAAGGCGCGAGAGAATCGTGAGGCGGAGTGATATTTGACACATAGGCCGTGTTGCCGTCGTACGCCGCTCTATCCGCGAACTGGGAACTACATGTAATGTTGATTGCGGATTTGTCGACGGAAAAACCTATATTACTATACTATACTGTATAAATGCGTAAGATAACCGAATAATATATATGATTCACGATCTATAGTCTCCTACAAGCCGAAGTAGGGCGTATGCTGGAAATATCTTTTCATATTCCTGTACCATGCTTCCTGTGACGTTCGCGCTCAGATTTACTCTGGCGAAGCGTAAATGAAAAATTACATGTTTATTCAATAATCGTGTGAGTCGACAATGTATTAATGATACAGGATGATAGTCACAATATCTTGTTTTGTAAATACCGGGTACAGGTCATAAGTGGATTTGAGTTCGTTGATTGCATTATCAGAATGATTACGGCACAGGCTTGATAGAGGTGTGAATGGGCGCATGGCGATAACCCAGAACAGCTTAGCCCTCCAGCCGAGAATTTCTAGGTTAATTAAGGTGAAAAATAGTGTAATTAAATATGTATATTTTGTTATAGCAAAACATACATTAGGAGAGGGTATCCATTCATGTTTTGGTACAGTTTTTAAACTATTGAGATGTGAATAAGTTCAAAAAATCACCATCAAGTTAATTTTATTTATTATAAGAATAACACAAGGCTATTCTATGGATAACAACTTCTTTATTGCTGTGGAGCTGACGTTTCGTTGGAGATACTTCCAACTTATAACACAAGGCTATTCTATGGATAACAACTTCTTTATTGCTGTGGAGCTGACGTTTCGTTGGAGATACTTCCAACTTTTTCAAAGCTAATTTGAAAAAGTTGGAAGTATCTCCAACGAAACGTCAGCTCCACAGCAATAAAAGAAGTTGTTATCCATAGAATAGCCTTGTGTTATATACGCCGACATCTAGATGCCTATCAAAGATATTATAAGAATATTCGCGGCAGTAATTTCATATTTATATCAAATACATATCTTTTTGATTGAATCGCATATAACGGTTGGATTCGCATATGTACAATACTTTTTATTTTAATTTTATATTTTGATAAATGAACTATGAATGATTCCAAAGGGAAGCTCAAGCCAAAAACCAACTGAATATTATATAATTTCATTTCTTACTGGATTAACCAGTTGTGAAAATTTTTACAAATAGCCCGCGCTATATATTAATAATTAAGTGCTTGCGAAGACTCAAAAGCCCCGTATGACAATGTTATATTCAATACAGCGCCATCTATCTACACAAGGAAAATGGTGATCGTAGGACAAAAAACCACGCGTACAGCGAAAATCTGATGAATCAACTCAAAATTTCAGCCTGCACAGATGCCAAAAACGTTCACGAAAAATACTACACAAGAAATCTGGAATAATACCAGCTTTAAAACACAGAAATACCCAAAATAATAGACGAAATTGCAAGTGCAAATGACCCAATCTGACCATATCCGGGCCAGTGTCCTGTACAAAATATATGTAAATATGAAGTTATAATTATATGCATAACCATTATTCCTATGTATATATATAGATATTTTTTTTCAATTTCTTTCAATAGCCCCATCGTATCTATATAACCGCCAACTGTACAGAAACACGCTATATAGTTTTACACTAGGCAAAGAATGGAAAAGGAAGAAGAAAAAATGATCGAACTTTATATAGTCTGACTGAAGTGTTAGAAACTCGAACGTGTATGCGGGTCAGTCAGGCTGAACCAATGGCGTACTACTTTCGTCTATAATCCTCAATCGTTTTTTTTTCAATCGTTTATATTTTCTCGATTAAAAAGCGATTGAATCGCGATATCGCTTTTTATTCGCGAGAATTTTCTCGATTGAGAAACGATTGCCAACAGAAAAAAAAAACCATTCGAACAGCGATCGCGAATGAATCGTTTATTTTGAAGAAAAAAAACCATTCCCTCGCGCCTTGGAAAATCGCGACTTCGAGAAAATTTGACGAAAAAAACGATTCATTCGCGAACGATAATTGGAAACGGTGCCTAAGATGTCGCTTGGGATTGTGTTTCGTTCACTTGCGCCTGGGGTGGTACCACCTCGTGTCAAAATCTTAATTTGATTTCGCTGATCGGATTCTTCTCCAATTTGGTATGCAGATACCATTCCATGATATGTCCCTTGGGATTGTATTTCGCCTGTCCCTTGGGATTGTATTTCGCCTGGCGACATCCGGTGGGAAAATCTGAAATTTGTTTCAGGCAATAATTTGACAACTGCTCATCGGATTCTTCTCAAATTTGGCATTCATATGCCATATTGATGTCGCTTGGGATTGTGTTTCGCGCACTTGTGCCTACAGGTGGCGACACCTAATGGCAAAATCTAAATTTGGTTTCCGGGCAATAACTTGAAGACCCCTCTTCATATTCTTCCCAAAGTTCGTATGTTGATTGATACCATGCCATGAGATGATGCTTGGGATTGTGTTTCGCCCACTTGCACCTACAGGTGGCAGATTTAAAATTTGGTTTCCGGTCAATAGGTTTAGGACGCCTTCAGATTCTCGTCAAATTTGGTTTGCAGATAATATGCCTTGAGATATCACTGGGGGTTGCATCTCGGGTACATAATTTCCATGCTTCACTGCATGGAAACTATATTACAGCAGCAATCAACGTTCAGTCAGCCGTTCTGAGTATATTTTAAAACTTGGGGAGGCAGAAAGACCATTCCGCATCCAACGGCTATGAAGTAGCGGTTGCCTCCCGCATGTAATATATCCCCCGAGACCAACAATGCTAAAAAATATTGCTGCCATTTCGGCGGAGAACCTAGCAGCCTCTGGCTGCTTGTTGTTATAGATTTGGTAGCAGTCTCGCAAAATTGCAATATCTCACAACTGACTTGGAATAGAGATCTGAATCTTCATGTATGTATTATTGTGGGGCTTCGGACTGTATATATGTACAAGTTTGTCAATTATTGGTGCACCAGATCTCAATTGCCCTACGTTGCAGACCATATACATATGCTGCGTGCACGGAGCTTATTATCCACTGTTTTGGATTTTGGAAGAGCTATTTGAAATTTTCGATTCCCAAAATTTAGATCTGGTGTACCAAACATTGCGAAAATTTACGCAAAATTGGAATTATTTATCATAGAGATACTTTTCAAATGTCTATTTCAAGTCTATTGGGAGATGTCGCAAGTTTTCAATACTGCTATTAATCAAGTACAACAACAACGGTCAACTTGAGGTCGTAAAGAGCAACAAATGAACGCCTTTCATGTGAACTGTTGTAAGAAAAAACCCGGATTATTCTCTTTTTATTTTACATCGTTTATTCGTTATTAGTGCATTATGCCCTTTCAAATATACCAGTGAAAATAAAATAAAATCCGCCCACCTATCCCATTTTCCTCAAGTGCAGGGGATGAATTAATATTGAAAGATTTTTATTAATCCTGTACACGGAAGTAATTATTACTTGCCCGTACATGTCTTTGTGCAATGTATGTCCAAAATTTAAGACGTGGAATGAAATCATATGCCGTTTTATTCATAATAAGGACAAACTGAGGAGAGGTCAAATATATTGTTTGCTTTTATTGACTGTTCAGTGTTTGTGGGCGTTAAATGACTACCCAGCGCAATATCACTCGTGAAAGGACTAGTCATGCCCAGGGAAGATGAGTTCGCGTACGAAATTTCATTTATTTTTCCTGTTTGTCCAATGTTTTGCTTGTTAGTGTCTAAAGTCGTTGTATAATCCTCCGATTGTGATTTCGTACAGTCAATTACAGATACGCTGGTCTCGTTTGATGTGTTAACTATCGCTTCCACATGACCTGATGTGATGTAACAAATAAACATTTGGATATATATGCATTTGTGAGGTAAGTGCTCGTTGTTCTATCTTACCGAGTGGAGATTCTGAGCCCATAATTATGGTGTTCTATTTGTGCCAAGTTTCCGTCGCCTTTTCAAAACGCGACGTCGCCTTTTGAAACGCGACGTCGCCTTTTGAAACGCGACTTCGTGTTTCGAAACGCGACGTCGCGTTTTTAAAACACGACGGCGCCTTTTGGAAAACACGACGTCGCCTTTTAAAACGCGACGTCGCGTTTCTTTCCTATGTTTTTGCATTGTAAAACTCGACACAACGGAACTCGACGTCGCGTTTTCAAAAGGCGACGTCGTGTTTCACCCACGTCTTGTTTGGCAATGATAAAAGATAGGAAAGAAACGCGACGTCGCGTTTTAAAACGCGACGTCGTGTTTTTAAAAGGCGACGTCTCGTTTTCAAAAGGCGACGTCGCGTTTCAAAACGCGTCGCCTTTTGAAACGCGACGTCGGCTTTCGAAACGCGATGTCGCCTTTTGAAACGCGACGTCGCCTTTCGAAACGCGACGTCGCCTTTCGAAACGCGACGTCGCCTTTCGAAACGCGACGTCGTGTTTTGATAGTAGAACTGCGCATGTCTAGGGATCATTTATTTTCAAGAAATTGTGTTGTGACTATAGATACAATGCTTTAGTTAGACAAGACAAATGACATACATGTAGATATATGTAGAAGACTGTGTAAATGAAATGTGTGGTAGGAAACTTCGCTGTGCTTATATCCGTCTCAGAAATTAGGTCATGTATATCCATTGAGTATACGCACCCCTCAAGACAAGAACAAGCTGACATTATTAGTGCGCATAATGCATGTATTTAGACAATGTTTCCTCATTAGCTTTCAGTTACTTGTACAGCGACCAACTAATTTTTTTCAAGATAATCATCCTGTCCGTCCTCTAAACGTTTGTCAGGCTTTATTATTTTTATATTATTCACATTGTATCATTAATCTTGGGTGTAAAACTCGGCTGGCAGTGTCGTTTATTACTTGACTTTAAATTGCCATTTCACTATGCATTCAGTTATAGCACAATGCACTCATGGACTCACTAAGTGGAAGCTGTGCCGTTAGTGTCACCCATAGAGGACATTTAAATGTTGATTGATTAATTTATTTCAACTGGGTTAAAACGGTCCTCGGTGAAAATAGTTTGTACCTAGACCAACACATTTTCACTTGGCTGTAAATCTTTCACCACCAGGTGTAAAAATGGAAGCTGGATTGATCTGCATGGGTGGAAAACATTCCAGCCAGGTGCTTCTCAGGTTAATGATATTAAAAGTGACTTACCAAGTTGAGTAATACGTTATTGAATTTGAGCATTGAACCCTTTGTATAGTTATTTATACGCTATGTAGCGGTTTTAAAATAATTGGGCACTCTATCGCAAAAAAACAAATTCTCTTAGTTCAGATAGGTCAATGCTACCACCACCTATTTTTATCAAAAATAGGAAAATAAGCGTGTAACCATTCTCGGAGACGCCGCCACAAATTTAGGTTCGTTTATTCCAATCTCAGTTAAGAGTTTCTGCCCTTATTGCTTCGCTCTCCTATCAAAGTCTAGTTTCACGATAACGGTGACAACCTTGTAACCCACAGTTTTGCTGATAGAATTGGAACCCTCTACTATTGTGATTGTCTTATAATTCTCTGAGATGGTCAAGCGGATAGCTCTGGTTCACTAATAACAAATGCTCCCTAAACCTGCACATGCGCAGTTGAAAGACCAAAAGGCGACGTCGCGTTTCAAAAGCGACGTCGCGTTTCGAAAGGCGACGTCGCGTTTCGAAAGGCGACGTCGCGTTTCGAAAGGCGACGTCGCGTTTCAAAAGGCGACGTCGCGTTTCGAAAGGCGACGTCGCGTTTCGAAAGGCGACGTCGCGTTTCAAAAGGCGACGCGTTTTGAAACGCGACGTCGCCTTTTGAAAACGCGACGTCGCCTTTTTAAAAAACACGACGTCGCGTTTTGAAAACGCGACGTCAGTTCCGTTGTGTCAGTTTTACAATGCAAAAACACATAGGAAAGAAACGCGACGTCGCGTTTTAAAGGCGACGTCGTGTTTTCCAAAAGGCGACGTCGTGTTTTACAGCGCAGGCATGGCGATTCAACTACAGCGTCGCGTTTCAAAAGGCGACGTCGCGTTTTGAAAAGGCGACGGAAACTTGGCACAAATAGAACACCATACATAATCGTCGTCCACACACCAGTTCCGCCTCTGAATAATCCATGGATCATGTTCATGTTAGTAGTAGTTAAGGGCAAAGGAAACAGTCGTATTTAGCCGGGAGGTAACTCTTGCATCCGACAGGGGGCGCTTTTGCAGGTTAAAGTATAGGAAGCGGCCATTTACGGCCTTTGTCTTCTGGGCCGCAAGGCAGCTATAGTTCCGGCAACCTTTGACCTCGAATTCTTCCGCGGTGATGCGGTCTGGTGGTGATGCGGTCTGGTGGTGAGAAAGCTTCCGCAGACAGAAAGTAGTCCCATGGGTTGACTTCCAATGTTAATGTATACGGGAAATACCTAAAACGAGTATGGGAATAGACGTTTTGTGACCTAGGTGGGTCCCTAGCGGACCGATTGGGTCGAGTGAGGTATCAATGTGAAGCATATGTGAGGAAGCATCCGATGAGCTGGGTGTGGGGTTGAAATATCGTCATTCTGCGCATGCGCGGTAGACAAAGAGCATGGACATAGACGTTTTGGGGTCTAGGTGGGCCCTTAGTGGACCGATGGAGTCGAGTGAGGGATCAATGTGAAGCATATGTGAGGGAGCATCCGACTGGGTGGATGTGGGGTAGAATATCGTCATTCTGCGCATGCGCAGTAGACAAAGTGTATGGAAAAAGACGTTTTGGGATCTAGGTGAGCCACTAATGAGCCGATGGAGTCGTATGAGGTATCAATGTGAAGCCTATGTGAGGGAACATCCACCTGGACTTGTGTCTCGGCCGTTGTCAACATTCTGCGCATGCGCAAACAGGGAATTGTGGGAAAAGTGTATGGAAATAGACGTTTTGGAGTCTAGGTGAGTCCCTAGTGGGCCTATGGGGTCGAGTGAGGTATCGTTGTGAAGGATACGTGAGGGGGCATCCGCCTGGACTAGTGTGTCGGCCGTTGTCAACATTCTGCACATGCGCAGACAGGGAATTGTGGGAAAAGTGCATTGGAAGGAACGTTTTGGGGTCTAGGTGAGCCACTAATACGCCGATGGGGTCGAGTGAGGTATCATTGTAAAGGATACATGAGGAGGCATCCGCCTGGCCTAGTGTGACGTGGAACTGACGTCATTCTGCGCATGCGCAGTAGACAAAGTGTATGGGAATAACGTTTTGGGGTGTAGGTGGACCACTAATGGTCCAATGGAGTTGAGTGAGGTATCGTTGTGAAGGATAGGTGAGGGGGCATCCGCCTGGACTGGTATGACGTGGAACTGACGTCATTCTGCGCAGGCGCAGTAGACAAAGGGCATGGAAATAACGTTTTGCGGTCTAGGTGGGCCACTCCTGGTCAAATGGAGTTGAGTGAGGTATCAATGTGAAACAGTCGTGGGGGACCATCCGCCTGGACTAGTGTGTCGTTCGTGTTCAACATTCTGCGCATGCGCCGACAGGGAATTGTGGGAAAAGGGTATGGAAATAGACGTTTTGGGGTGGAGGTGAGCCCCTAATGAGCCGATGGAGTCTTATGAGGTATCGTTGTGAAGCAGTCGTGAAGGAGCGTCCCCCTGGACAAATGTGTCGTTCGTGTTTAACATTCTGCGCATGCGCAGACAGGGAATTGTGGGAAAAGGGAATGGAAATAGACGTTTTGGGGTTTAGGTGGGCCACTATTGGTCTGTTGGAGTCGAGTGAGGTATCATTGTGAAGCACACGTGAGGGAGCATCCGACTGGGTCGATGTGGGGTATGAATATCGTCATTCTACACATGCGCAGGCAGGCCGTAGTATGGAAATAGACATTTTGGGGGCGCTATGGACCACTAGTGTCCAAATGGGTTGTGGGAGGTGTCAAAGTGAAGCTTTTGTGGGGTAGAATCAGAATGGCGTTTTTTTATTGCAAGTCGCGTCAATCTGCGCATGCTTAGTTGGGTGTAGTAAGTAAAGTGGCCATTTTGGGGAAGTGAAGGAAGGTATTTGGTGTAGAGATGGACCACTATTGCTTCGAATGCATCGTGTGAGTCATTTTGTAGCTCTCGGGGTGTAGACCCCGATTTGAAGGATGTCCACTGCATCTGTGACGTCATCGGGGACGTCATCAGTACCAGTAGTAGCCAAAGTGGGCGTTTTGTGGCGGTGAAGGAAGGTATTTGATGTAGAAATGGGCCATCCCTAGTCCGAATGCGTCGTGTGAAGTGGCATCTTGTAGCAACGCCCGCCAACGCGAAACTCAACGCTTCAACGCCCTGGTGAATTAGCCCAAAAGCTCTCATTTTTCTAGACAACAATACATCGAAATGCAGTGACGCCCGTCAACGTCCGCCTTAACGCGCTAGTATAACGCCTTGACGCCATGATATAGACAGACGAGAGTAAAACAACAACAACAACAAAGATGGCAGAAGAGAGAACAAAAACAGCAACAAGTTTTCATATAGTTTATTCTCTCCAATGTTACATCATACCCACGCTGGGGGGGCCGCGTTGGGTATGTTTACAATACAATTATGTTAGATGTAGTCTCGCCTGCTCTTGTCCAATCAGAAATCGCCGTTTTCAGAAAGTTCCATCTTTGCTCGGTGTGACCTAATATGATTCTTACTCATTCATTCAGCCGTCTGTACATATGTTAGAAGTCTCTCTTTCGAGATAATTGCGGCCATATTTTTCCATACAAGGAATAAACGGCCTTTGGTGGCAAGCTCTCACTTCACCCACTGCAAAATCTCCTCTCTCGTCCAAAGATCACACCCGGCCAAGGGTACACCTTCAAGGCAGATCAGGCATTGCTGGTGATGCTCACACAGACACGTAGGCGCAAGACCAGGTGTTCACGGTTTGGCACGATGCCAGCTCAATATTTGTCATGTATTATACAATGATGAGTGTGTGTACGCGTGTGTGTGAGTGTGTGTGTGTGTGCGTGTGTATGTATGCATGTGTGTGTGTATACGTCTGTGCGTAGGTGTGTGTGTGTGTGTGTCGCCGTGTGCCATGATACAGACAGATGAGAGGAAGAAGGATCTACACGTTCACAAGTGTTCCTATAGTCCGGAAGTAACCATTGACCCCTGCCCTGCTCGGAAGTGAGGTCATCGTACGCAGGCGCGCACACACACACACACACACACGCACACGCACACACACACACACACACACACATAGCTGGTGCACCCGTACCCTGGTATACCCTATGCCCTACGGGCTATAGGGTACAGGGTGCATACAGAACAGATACTCTATTATACAGCACAGATTTGGTATAATACAGAACATATATTGTATAATACAGGACAGATATTGTATAATACAGCACAGATATCGTATAATTCAGGACAGATATGGTATAATACAGCACAGATAGGGTATAATAGAGAGCTGACAGTCTGTCTACTGATACGGAGAGCTTGACCTCAGATAGTCAGCCTACATCCCAGGAAAGTGAGGCAGAACCTACCTTCTGAGATCGTATTGTGACAGCAGCTATCAATACTCACGCTGCAGCGATCGAGGACGCGGGACAGGGTAACTTACAACAGGCGTACACCCAAATGTGCCCTTGCATCAGGAAAACAGCCATGGCCATCTATAAACAGTATACCTTACTACCGCTTGAAATGAAAGGCGACCCCACGCGTCACTTGGAAGAGGATATGGGGTTACCACCCACCGAGGCCCTGGAAAATGCGATTAGAATGCGCAAACAACTGTTTCAGGATATGCTGCCCGACGAATATCCAGGCCTGCCCGGCCACGATTAGAACAAACGGATGATAGCGAGCATGGCCGAAGATGAGACTTTCTTAAGGACAGCTTCTGATTGGACAAGAGCAGCCGAGAATACATCTAACGGACAAGAACGAGTATGACAGATACAGCGCCAAATGGCGGCCTCTGATTGGACAAGAGTCTTCTTGAATTTTAAACCTACCCATCTCTAACTATAAATACGGAAACACGCATGTTAGATGTACTTTCTCACAACCTGTACCAGACCCGATCAAATGGAGAAGCCAGCCAATTCCAAGGCAGACGAGCAATCGTTGAAGATTGACGAAAAGGTGCCGGTTCCCGCTCGACTCCCCAAAAGAGTTACCAAAAGATACCCACCCATAACTATGGAAATGATAGATGATTTCTTCAGTGTGGGTTACAGTTCAACCAGGGGAGAGCCCGGGGATCTACGCTACCATCACCAGCGATGCCTGATCTGCCTTGAAGATGTACCCTTGGCCGGGTGTGATCTTTGGACGAGGAGAGAGGAGATTTTCCAGTAGAGGAAGTGAGAGCTTGCCACCAAAGGCCGTTTATTCCTTGTATGGAAAAATATGGCCGCAATTATCTCGAAAGAGAGACTTCTAACATATGTACAGACGGCTGAATGAATGAGTAAGAATCATATTAGGTCACACCGACCAAAGATGGAACTTTCTGAAAACGGCGATTTCTGATTGGAAAAGAGCAGGCGAGAATACATCTAACATAATTGTATTGTAAACATGCCCAACGCGGCTCCCCCAGCGTGGGTATAATGTAACATTGGGGAGAATAAACTATATGAAAACTTGTTGTTGTTGTTCTCTCTTCTGCCATCTTTGTTGTTGTTGTTTTACTCTCGTCTGTCTATATCATGGCGCAAGGCGTTATACTAGGGCGTTAAGGCGGACGTTGACGGGCGTCAGTGCATTTCGATGCATTGGTGTCTAGAAAAATGAGAGCTTTTGGGCTAATAATTTCACCCGGGCGTTGAAGCGTTGAGCTTCGCGTTGGCGCGCGTTGCTACAAGATGCCACTTCACACGACGCATTCGGACCCATGGGATGACCCATTTCTACACCAAATACCTTCCTTCACCGCCACAAAACGCCCACTTTGGCTACTACTGGTACTGATGACGCCACCGATGACGTCACAGATGCAGTGGACATCCTTCAAATCGGGGTCTACACCCCGAGAGCTACAAAATGACACCTCACACGATGCATTCGAAGCAATAGTGGTCCATCTCTACACCAAATACCTTCCTTCACTTCCCCAAAATGGCCACTTTACTTACTACACCCAACTGCGCATGCGCAGATTGACGCGACTTGCAATAAAAAACACGCCATTCTGACTCTACCCCACAAAAGCTTCACTTTGACACCTCCCACAACCCATTTGGACCACTAGTGGGCCATATCGGCCCCAAAATGTCAATTTCCATACTACGGCCTGCCTGCGCATGCGCAGGATGACGATATTCCTACCCCACATCCACCCAGTCGGATGCTCCCTCACGTGTGCTTCACATTGATACCTCACTCGACTCCAACGGACCAATAGTGGCCCACCTAAACCCCAAAACGTCTATTTCCATTCCCTTTTCCCACAATTCCCTGTCTGCGCATGCGCAGAATGTTAAACACGAACGACACACTTGTCCAGGGGGATGCTCCTGCACGACTGCTTCACAACGATACCTCATAAGACTCCATCGGCTCAATAGGGGCTCACCTCCACCCCAAAACGTCTATTTCCATACCCTTTTCCCACAATTCCCTGTCTGCGCATGCGCAGAATGACGTTAGTTCCACGTCATACTAGTCCAGGCGGATGCCCCCTCACCTATCCTTCACAACGATACCTCACTCAACTCCATTGGACCATTAGTGGTCCACCTACACCCGAACACGTTATTTCCATACACTTTGTCTACTGCGCATGCGCAGAATGACGTCAGTTCCACGTCGCACTAGTCCAAGCGGATGGCTCCTCATGTATGCTTCACACCGATACCTCACTCGACCCCATCGGCCTATTAGTGGCTCACCTAGACCCCAGAATGTTCCTTCCAATGCACTTTTCCCACAATTCCCTGTCTGCACATGCGCAGAATGTTGACAACGGCCGACACACTAGTCCAGGCGGATGCCCCCTCACGTATCCTTCACAACGATACCTCAGTCGACCCCATCGGCCCACTAGGGACTCACCTAGACTCCAAAACGTCTATTTCCATACACTTTTTCCACAATTCCCTGTCTGTGCATGCGCAGAATGTTGACAACGGCCGACCCACTGGCACCAGTCTACTATTAATTCCGTTACTTGTTATGTATTAGCGTTAAAAATCGGCAAAAATCCGGAAAATTCACAATGCATAAATCCACCTGGCATGTCAATATTTACCTTGTGGGACATTACCAGTGGAAGTCTTGACAGATGTTGACCATGGAAATTTCAAATTGCCGCCACTGACAGCTGATTGGTGCTACAGAATGTCATTCAATTTGTAAACAGGGAGCCTTCTCACCCTTCACTGATCATGTCTCCGTCCACCATGCTTTTCCCAAAATGGCCCAAATCGACACCAGGGAGTACAGTTTGAAGCCTCATCTGCAAGTTGAAATATCAGATGTATCAGAAATGCTGAAAAATCGCAGCTCATAAAATCCATAAAGATCTGCTCTCAAATTTCTAAACAATGTAGGTCGTGGCTACTGACCCGGAAGTGATTAATTGTAGTCTGATGCCTGTCAGGAATGGAACCATTGTTAAAATAAGGAATGCTCTCATCTGAACAAACCATACCCATCCCCAAACTATCTTGAGAAGGCACAGATAAAACTATGCACAGATATAGATTTTACAGCCTATATACCAAGAGTACCCCCTTTATATTTCCCCTCGATTTGCCCCATATGCCTTAAGACTGAGGTACAAGTAAAAAGTACAATATCTCACTAACCTGTACATATTTTTCCATCTGGTAAAAAGCACCAAGTCGACAATCCTTCAATAAAGCATTAACTAGATATGTTAAACACTATTTTTAATTATTTTTTTATTATTTTAATTCATTTTTTATGAAATTATTCAAATTAAAATTTAGAAATAAAGAAAACTTAGATTCAAAATGTGTCAAAACATAATTTGTTTACAAGCTGCTCATTTAGGCTACATTTGGTAAAAATTTCCTTCATGGCAGTGGTTAACTTCTCCATGTAATCAGTAATCTATCAAATGGGATTAAAATTTGATGTTGATACAAAGATCAAAGACATGTTTAATCCTGTAATAAGTGACAGCAATATACACAAATGTGTACACAGCACATACCAAAATATAACACAGAGGTGTTTATGGTATACACAACTCCCATATAGAGAATATATGTCAGTTCAATTGGATGGATTTATATCTCATCAAGATCTTGTTGGCAGTATTTAGAAAGATGCACATATTACTTGTAAACAGTCATTATTACTGAGAAAACTCCTAAATAACATTGAGGAATATATTCTGTGTCAGATTTCAAGTCCATGAATGCAATGTCTGCAAACAGGCAACACTTGTCAAAACACAACATAGAAGAAAAAAAGGAATAACATTTAATGACACCATATCTGATGGTCATTTGCTGGTATCTGCTACATTAACAACCATGAAAGATGAAGACAGCTGAAAATTGCCTCATTTAAACTGTTAACTGTTTGGTGAAACATTAAAGTGGCAACTTAACAGAGAGCAAGGCCTATCTTCCAACAGAGTTGGAGGCCATACATCTGAGTCACACTGTGCGGAATTCTCAGAGAACCTATTTGATGTGTGTGTGTGGGGTGGGTGGGGGGAGGGGGCTTGCTAATATTCGGTGCCTGTAATCCATGTTCCTTGCTACCCACAAGATCTCTGAGATGAATATGAAAGAAAATTACAAAATTATAATCCTGGAGATAGTGGAAATGGAATGAAGATAAAGTATTTGCTATGATGCAAATGTGACTGACAATAGACACACAAAAATGTGAAACCATCAACAGTCAGATTAATTGTTCACTCAGTTAATCAGATTTTGTTTGTCTCATTAAAGTCACAAATGCAAAAGGCATTTTGGAAATTCTTTGTGTGTGGAACAAACATCTGAGTTTTCACAGGTGATATGATTATTATTAATTTCATGTGGTTTTAGACTGATATAAAGTGAATTTATGCATAAATGATTGAAGCATTGAACATCTGAACTGAGGTCTGGATTTTGGAAAAAAGCATGTAATTGTATCTATGTGAATTTTCTTTCTTCCATTTACATTTTATTGTATCTTGAAAGTTAATATGCTCATAATTACCAGCTGTGTTAAGTGAACCTCGTCATATTTGGCATTGACTATTTGACCCTAATACTGACAAATCACTCATTTTTTGCCTATATTTGCTAGAAAAGGTCTCAATTTTGTCGCAGAAATGGCATAACAATACAAGAGATGTTACCCAGCATTATCAATATGATGTTTATTTCAACCACAGTTAGCAAGAAAAAAAAAAAATTTAATAATTAAAAAATTGATTAAAATTAATTAAAAATTTTATTTTATTTTATTAATAATTTAATAACATAAATTTGAAACAACCCTCATATTTGTACGTTGTTCATGCGTCAGCCTGGAAAAAATTGGGGTGATCAAGTCAAAACTGTAGCCGCAGTGACGATTTAAAGTTCTCTGGTCAAATGTGAAAATGTGAGGTGACAGGCACCAGTCTACTATTAATTCCGTTATGTATTAGCGTTAAAAATCGGCAAAAATCCAGAAAATTCACAATGCATAAATCCACCTGGCATGTCAATATTTACCTTGTGGGACATTACCAGTGGAAGTCTTGACAGATGTTGACCATGGAAATTTCAAATTGCCGCCACTGACAGCTGATTGGTGCTACAGAATGTCATTCAATTTGTAAACAGGGAGCCTTCTCACCCTTCACTGATCATGTCTCCATCCACCATGCTTTTCCCAAAATGGCCCAAATCAACACCAGGAATTACAGTTTGAAGCCTTATCTGCAAGTTGAAATATCAGATGTATCAGAAATGCTGAAAAATCGCAGCTCATAAAATCCATAAAGATCTGCTCTCAAATTTCTAAACAATGTAGGTTGTGGCTACTGACCCGGAAGTGATTAATTGTAGTCTGATGCCCGCTAGTCCAGGCGGATGCCTCCTCACGTATCCTTCACAACGATACCTCGGTCGACCCCATCGGCCCTCTAGGGACTCACCTAGACTCCAAAACGTCAATTTCTATACCCTTTCCCCACCATTCCCTGTTTGCGCATGCGCAGACTGTTGACAACGGCCGAGACACTAGTCCAGGCGGATGCCCCCTCACATAGGCTTCACATTGATACCTCATACGACTCCATCGGCTCATTAGTGGCTCACCTAGATCCCAAAACGTCTTTTTCCATACCCTTTGTCTACCGCGCATGCGCAGAATGACGATATTCTACCGCACATCCATCCAGTCGGATGCCCCCTCACATATGCTTCACATTGGTACCTCACTCGACCCCATCGGTCCACTAAGGGCCCACCTAGACTCCAAAACGTCTATTTCCATGCCCTTTGTCTACCGCGCATGCGCAGATTGACGATATTCCAACCCCACATCCAGCCCATCGGATGCTCCCTCACATATGCTTCACATTGATACCTCACTCGACCCAATCGGTCCGCTAGGGACCCACCTAGGTCACAAAACGGCTATTCCCATACTCGTTTTAGGTATTCCCCGTATAAATTAACATTGGAAGTTAACCCAAGGGACTACTTTCTGTCCGCGGAAGCTTTCTCTCGCGACCGCATCACCGCGGAAGAATTCGAGGTCAAAGGTTGCTGGAACTATAGCGGCCTTGCGGCCCACTCAAGTAACTCAAGGCTGGAGGCAATGCATTTTTTAAGCAGTATGCAATTGGACAGTACAAGCTTATTATATAGCCTTTCCCACTCGAGCAAACTAATACTGAGATAGAATCCAGCCAAATGCAGCCTATGGGACTTCGCTGGTGGTCACGTGACCATAGACGAAGAGCTTTACACATGCTGTTGTAAAACAATCTTGTGCGCAATTCGTATTGCATAAAACATGTTATAATTTGGCTTCAACAAATACATGTAAACTGTATTTTATTAAAGTGAGTGGTGCTTCTCGTAAATTTATGTTCATTTCATAGAGTTTGCGAAAATCCGACCTCAAGTGATTTCAGGGGACTGTAACTGAATGCAATATGACGTATGAATTGAATATAAAGCGACGAACACACTATCGCCAGTCAAGTTGAAGTTGGCAGTGCATTTGGTTAAGCAATTCTGTGGACAAAATGAACTGAAATAGTCGAAAAATAGCGCACAAGAAGGGAATTCGTTTTGTTGACGAAGTTGGAAGAAATCTGTCATTTTATAGTCTCCCTTGTCTAGCTCTCCTGGTGAAAATAAAAATTCTTGCAAGTGTCCAAAAGTGGGAATCAAAGCGGAAATTGTAAATATGGAAATCCCATTAGTTTCGATTGTATTCTAGATTGTTTTCCTGTATGCTTCGTATGAGCACTTTTTTATGATTATAAAGCATTATGATACTGTCCACATCGTACATTTATTCTCGATATAACGCGAGGTGACAGAAATTTCGTGGGCTTTAATGTTGAATAAATGTGTAATTTCCTGCGTACTTGAATAGTAGAGCGAGGAAGAAGTATGTCAGAGTGGCTTGGCCTTATGGGAGGCAGTTTTGCTGATGTGAACATGTCCTAGGAGGGAGAAAGAGGCTTCTGAATACGATGATGATTCCACGAAATTTCCAAAAGACTGGGTACTTGGTAAGTATCCCACAATGCACCATCAAACAGCGGGACGTTTAACGTGGGCAAGACATTATTGTAAATGCGTGGCCGTATGGCAAATAAATGCCCAGTGGTCTGTCCAAGGCTTAACTGGAAAAAAAAACGCCAAAAAACAAACTAATTCATAGATCAGCACAAGCGGTTGATATGGATGGCCTTGTCATATCTGATATACATTCATATATTATATGTGCTAACAGATTGGGGAATACATGTACATGTAGGCTAGCCTGCTACATAGTACAGGTGTCGGAACAGTTATCGGACATGTCAGTTATCGGACACGCATCTCGTGCGTACGTGTTGTGCTCATGATGACAATGCATAGCCCGAATCACATATACAGACCGAAAAGGAAAAAAAAAATAAGACGTCAGTCGCTCGAGATCTTTAACTGCACACGGCGTGGGGAATTGAGACAGACGCACAAAAAGCATTTTGTCGAATAAATAATATGATTTGGCATCTCCAGCACTATGACAACCACCTAATGACTCCTTTAATTAGATGGAATCTGCCATCAAACACGGATTTTGTCATTTTGCCGTTGGCTTTCTTTCGCCATAGTTTACAGGGACATGCGCAGAATCGATATGGGGTTGGTCTTCTGACTCACGTCATCAAGAACCAATAGCCACGTATGTTTATTCACGTGATCAGGAAGGTCACGAGATCAAGGTCATATTCACAAGATGTCAGAAAGGCGCGAAAACGTTAAAATCAATGGAAGTTTTCCCTCACACATTTGATCACATTTTGTCAGCATCAAAACAGTCATGAGAGATGGTACATGCATGGTTAAAGAAGCTCAGGTCGGTCAAACTGTATCAAATTGGCATATTTTTTCTCTCCCGTTTCGTTATTTTCATCAGCGAAAAGCCGCTTTTCGCCAGTCAAATTTTTATCGCGAAAATTTAACCTAGGCGCGATCTGGGCTGTGATAGGAATGCCACGCCCCCTTGCCCTAAATTTACCTATCACAGCCAGAGTTTCTGGGTCAGACAATGCAATAATATGTCGGAACAAAGGCGAGATTTATTTTTAATTGTATATGCAAAATATAGAATTATAGGTAGCCATGAAAGTAAAAAAATTTAAACTAACTTTTTTGTTTTCATCACAATTCGAAATTTCTCGTGTTGTGGCGGGGGTGCGAAATTCGATCTACCACCTTGTCTAATTCCCGATCTCTCAAGAAAATACATATAGAAATTGAACAACGATCATATCATCTGAAGCGACAGAACTCCAGCTAATGATGCATGCACAAAACTTGAAAATACAGTGCACTTCAACGTCAAATTTTTGTTCAGGATGGGTGTCCGATAACTGGTACTGTCCACAGCGGGAACTGAGCTGAAAAGTCGAGTTAAAGATAGCTTGCGCACGTGCAGAAGGGAGTGACGTCATTGATGGCATTCATAATGGAAGAAAGCTGACAAGCTTGAGTCATAGTGTCAGTTTTCATGTCATTTCGAGAAGTACTTTTTTATATATTCCAAATAAACCTTGAAAAATGCACGATAATAGGTCGGACACCCGTAATAATAATAATAATAATAATATTTTATTTCAGACACTGGTGGTCCATATACAGAAAGAGAAGCTAATTAACTGTTATACAAAATACAACGTGAATTGGATCCACTCACAGTGGTCCATGAAGTGTCCGTGCCCAGTGGGCTCTCAGTGCTGAGTGCAATTTAACATCACATACATTCAGGGTATATATCAGGTAATTATCGGAGTCATCAACCCGCCTCTTCAAGCTGAAGATGGATTTACGAATGAGCTCACCAAACGACATCACTCCATTTATAACGAACATGTGACTTGCACTACAGTCTCGTCTATAGTGCATCAGCCATCTAAACGAATTGTTATACATAATTCGAATACTGTTATATACACCTTTGCCATAATTAAACCACATAGAACAACCATAAATATTAGAACAGTAAGAACGAAAGAGCATTTTCTTTACAATGTTACTGCAGGCACGAAATTTCCTCAACAGCATATTTGCTCTGACACACAGCTTCCTTTTTTGTGACTCGATATCGAGGTTATCACATAAATCACTCGCAAAAATATGTCCAAGATAGGAATATGAGTCGACAAACTTTAAAAAATTATTATTTAGGGCAACATTTGGAATTCTGTACAGGTGATAGCCCTTCGGCTTAAAAAACATACACACAGTTTTTTTCGTATTGTATACAATATCATGTGTTTCAGCATAATCTTCGCATTCCTTCAGCAAACTTTGTAGTGACCTTGCGGATGGGCAAATCAGACACAGATCATCTGCATATATCAGATGATTCATAAATACCCCAGCAATGTTACAGCCTACTTTGGTGTTCGTTAATCTAGTATCAAGTTCATGCAAATATATCGAAAAGAGACAGGGGGAGAGAACTCCCCCTTGCCTTACACCGTTGGATACATTAAAAAAGGTGGAAAACGCAGATCCCCACTTAACAGTGAACTTTTGAATTCTGCACCATATATGCACAATATTTACAATATACAACGGCCAGTCTCTGTCAATTAACTTTTTCAATAACGTCCAATGGTTGACCCTGTCAAACGCTTTAGATGCGTCCATAAAACAATCATAGACTGGACTACCATTAGTACGGTAAAAATTAACAATTTCCTTTAGAACAAATATACACTGATCCGTTGATCTACCAGACTTAAACCCAAACTGGGAATCAGATGTGTACATGTGGGTTTCACACACAGTTAAAATTATTCGCTCAAGGATTTTGGACACAACCGTGGCTATTGCAATAGGTCTGTAGTTGTCAGATTGAGTGATGTCGCTAGATTTGTTCTTTACAATCGGAATAATGGAAACATACGTCAGCTCATCAGGCAAACTACCATGTTGTAGCATGATATTAATACATAAAAATAAGTGGATACATAATTTATCAGATGCATATTTCAAGTGTTCAGCAGTAAGTCCATCAATACCAGCGGATTTACCGAGTTTCATATCATGAATAATGTCACGAACTATATCAGGTGTCGCAACAGGTAAGACATCAGAATAATTAGTCCCTTGTTCAGATAAGGTGTGTAAGACTTCATCTTTATGCTTTTCATCTGTAACTGAGTTAAGTAGGGTAGAATATTTACTTTTCCAAAGATTAGCAATATCAGATTCCCCTTCCGTTTTATCAATTGTGCCAGGCAACAGCGTCGATTTACCATTTACATTACGAACCTCCTTCCAAAAATCGACATTGTCGTAACTACAGAAAGCCTCGGCCATTTTATTAGCACGTATGGAAACTTCGTCATTTTTACAAGCCCTGAGAGCATATTTAAACTGGCGGCTGGTTCTCTGCATATAATCACTGATAGGTCCACTACGAGGACTACCATGTTCCCTCCATAAGATGAAAGCAGTCCGCGCATGCGTATGGAGATCATCAATACAATCATTCCAACCAGTCGAATTAGCAGCCTTAGAAAGAGCATTAACAATACCTTTATAGTAATGTGAGATGAGATTGGAATGATTGGTACACTCACAATTGTTGACGTCACATAGCAACACATCATGTGGAATAACAATATTGTTCAAGGCAATCTCGGATGCAGTCCTATAATTTAGTAGTTCTTCATCGTTAAGTTTAGACCAGTTAATGCTGTATCCAGGTGTAGTGTCCTGTCTATTACTCAAGGGAGGTAACACGGCCCAGTCTAACTCCACAAACAGTGGCAGGTGGTCAGAAGATACGTAATCGTAACTAATATATATATCCTTGACAGAAGCATGGACATGCTCAGATGAGACACAGTGATCAAGCCAGGATGAAGTAAGGTGGGCTTCACTTACATAGGTATAACTATCAGGTGGTAGTAATATCACATCTGAGATAAACATATTGTGGTCGGTACAAAACAGCTCTAATTCTTGTCCAAAATTCCTGGAAGGACCAGCATTCCAGTCACCCATAACAATAACATTTGGAATTTCACATTCTTCAACGATAGCACGTATTTTACCAAGATAGTCTTGAAATAAGTATAGGTTATCGGGAGTGTCAGTTGGCATATAAACACATAAAATTAATAGTTTAGATTTGACACTATCTACACGTAACCCCACAATTCTACAATCATCGTACTCTATGAAAGATGCCTGGCTACTCATAGACTTCCGCCATAATATGGCGATACCACCATGGGGGCGTCCTCTGGTAAGAGAGGTATCACTGATTGCAGAAACCCCACGACCATAAAAGTTCACGTCGATTGAATTAAGCATATCCAATTCAGCGTTAGTTAACCAAGTCTCTCGTAATAAGCAAATGTCACTATGCATACATAAAGATTGAATTTCCGTAATAGACGACGTAATGGATCGACAGTTTAGAGATGTAATGCGTAGTGTCATAGTTAAGTAAATTGGAAAAAAACAGTTAATAGACTCTATCGTCATCTTCACTGAACCAACGGTAGTCGTTATGTATGGACATATCTCTGTCGTTCCACTGAGGCTTCGACGATTTGTAGTCCTTCCATTCGTGTTGTTGTCTGCGCCGATAGTATTTCCTCACTAACACTTCTTCTGGCCAGTACTCAGTATTCAGCAGATTCCGGGCTACCCTACCAGTAACACTCAACCAGAAAGATGAGTAGGATTCATACTTTGTGGGAAGTTACTCACATTGCATATCTACACCCGACTTCTGTTTAACATATGCCCGTATATCCTCATGCTGTGTATCTGGGTGTAAGCGAGTAAGGAAAATCTCCACTAGTGGATACGACCTCACGCCACGAAGATTCACGTCTCGTCTCGTTTTCGATTTGCTTCTGGATACCAGAGAAAATGGCTGTCGTGAGGCACTATCAGATGACAAGGCTTCGGCGTATGAACCAAGGCCTTGTTTAGTATTAATCACATTAGAATTGTTCTGGGGCGTTTTGGTAACGGCAGGGGTAGCTCTTGAGCTCGCATGCTCTTGTTCGGCGTTTGGTAACGGCAGGGGCGTTTTGGTAACGGCAGGGGTAGCTCTTGAGCTCGCATGCTCTTGTTCGGCCATTCGATGTGCATCAGAAATGGAATTACTGAGGTCGATGACGTCAGACTGCATCACATTTTGGGTCACAGAAA